>CM029113.1:23819007-23941507 GCA_016859345.1 Istiophorus platypterus | reverse complement strand
AACTAGATTTTGACCTACCAATAAGACCCTAGGCCCCTAGAATCAGTAAAACCACAGGCCTCCTTATCATAGCGGTGCATATTCAGAAACACATTGGCAATTGTTCACATTATGAGAAACTGAGTGACAGTTGTCACCCTGGTGGGGTCAGGTGCCCTGGAGTTGACCCCTTTCTGTGGTCAGTAATTAAACTGTAGCTCACTTGAGTTTAAAACATCTGGATAATTCGACATGACGCCGGTGCGTGGTGTGTTTTCAGTCCCGTTCCTGTGGAACAGCAGCAGCTGTGATTTGAGAGTTTGTTTGTATTTTTTTTAACGAATAAATCTTCGATGGTCCAGCGAGGCAGGAGAACCCAAGGATGTCAGGACGGGACAGATCAAAACATTGACATGACACAGTGATGGGGGATGTTTCTGAGGAATGTGGTGGAACAGTATGTAAGTGAATGATGCATGTGTGTAGGTCTGAGGGAAACTTGAGTAAAGACAAAACCAGGAGTAAAAACAGCCCATACTTAAGGGGTTAGATAAGGTTAAAGACAAGAGTTGGTCTGGTGAAGTTAAGCTTTGCTCTTGTGAGACTGAGAAACATCCCCATCAGTTAAAACCTGGTGTTTGACTCCTTGAACGGTTGATTTAGTCCTGTGCTCACCTTTTTAACTTAGCAGAAGACTCTCCTCCTGAGTCTGACGGAATTATTCATGTTGGACAGACGTTTCTGACTGAGCAGTAAAATCTACAAACTGATCTGTCAGAAATCAGAGTTTCAACCTCGAACTTGAGGCTGGAGCCGTTTCAGAGCAGTTCCAGTTCCCGGTTTTTGTTCAGAGCTGCCCCCTTTACATCAACAATGATTTAAATTAAGAGCCTGACCCCACCCCACCCACCTCACCCCCACTCCTCACCTTTGCAGGATGTTAAAGCTTTTCTACACGTGTCCACTGTAGCTTTGACCATTGTAGCTTAGCTCCAGTCTCTACAGCTGAAGTTTGACTTGTAATGTTTTACTCTGAGGACTCTGGTTGAGAAGTGGCTCCACATTAACACTGAATTAGAGCAGTTGATTCAGGATTAACTGTGTCATGTTGTTTCAGCTGTTTAACACTGTGCTAAGACACTATTATTTCAATGGCTGCATCAAACAGAAGTTTTATGTCTAAGCCTGACACTCCTGCCATCCTCCCTTGTGATAAGTCTGTCTGGTGTTAAACCCTCTGCGCTGTGTCCTAACTAGTCTTGTGTCTGGTTCCAGATGTTAAGGGTCCCCCCGCCCACCGTTTCTCCTGCGGTCAGAGTCCGTATGCCGACATCGGCGCCTGGGAGAGGAAGTTCTGCATCTTGACCGACAGCCAGCTCATCCTGCTTAACAAGGACGATGAGGTCAGAGGCTTTGGGACCACAGGCCCAGCTCATGCCCGGCAGTGACAGGGATCCCTGCCCCGGATCCAATCGCAGGCAGACTGGTCTAAGTCCAGGCGAACAGACAGACTTAGACCAGTCCGCCTGCGATCGGATCGGGCACAGGGACCCGTGTTAATGTCGGGTGTGAACGGGTCCACCGATGTAAAGCGAGATTACTGCCCTGCAGAGACCCTCCAACAGTAACCATCCCCCTCCTGCCCCCCCAGGCCGCAGGTGAAGCCCAGGAGAGCCCCACAGACTCAGCAAAGGGTCGAAGTCTCCGCAGGACGGTCAGTGTCCCCTCGGAGGGACAGTTCCCTGAGTTTCAGGCAGAGGGCGCTGCTGTTCTGGGTAAGAACAACAGAGCTCAGCAACATCTCATTATGTAACAGCACTTGAACAGAGGCAGGCCACACACACACACACACACACACACACACACACACACACACACACACATACACACACACACAATATAGATTACTTCAGCGTGTGTGAGGCTAAACCCCGCAGACATTATCAGGGATTAAAGTCAGCACAAAAGAGCAGATGTGATGATGTTCAGACTGGAGGAGTTTTTGGGTTGAGCTGGAGCTGTGTGTGTCTATTACTGATGTGTGTCTATTACTGATGTGTGTTTATTGTTGGTGTTTATTGATCATGTGTGTTTATTAATGATGATGATTTCTTGTTCTCTGATTAGAGCTCAGATCTTTTAATCAAGTAAAAGTTTCCTTACTTTAGTGTAGAAAGTAGAAATAAGAGTTAAAAAACTTCATGATTTATTAGTTAATTATATTTTGTATCAATAACTTGAATCTGCAAAAGGACTAGAAGTTGAAGTAGAAATACTCAGGTAAATAAAGTACTTGAATAAATGTATCCTGGAATATCTTGGAGTTTTTTTAAAGGTGTATTCCAGGCAGGAAAAAAATTCAGAGTAGCTTTGTTTTTCCTCATAGTTTTGTTTATCACACCTGTAGAAGCTCATATCACGTTTTTTCCGCCCTGGTTGGATAAAACACTGCTGGTTCTGGTTTTAAATGAAAGTGTTTGTACATAGACTTTAGTTGAGTAAATCAGATTCAGATGTTGACAAAGATCCCGAACACATGAGGAAAAATTTAGGTCTGAGGCTAAACGGTGTCTGGGCCGCTCGGCGTTTACGGACTAGAACGCCGCAGAGTCAGGGAAGCGTTTTCTAAACTTATAATGAGGCGTTCGGGTGCAGCCTGTAATTTTGCTGCTCTGTGTGGGAACGCTAGCTGTGGCTGGGGAATGTCTGAAGACAAAGCATCCAGTGTCCGTCTGTCCGTCTGGAGGAGCTGGGCTGACCCCGCTGGCCCCCAGTGGGACGCCTGGGCTCAGGGGATTCCCACCCTGACCTGCAGGGGTCCGGGGGTTGTTTTGTATAACTGAACCAGATCTGGGACTGGAGAAATCTGGTAAAACACAATGTCAAATTTAAACAAAGTTTAAATTCTGTAACGGTTTTTGGATCAGTTTATTGATCAGTGATCAGACTGACAGCCAGTCCCCCCCAAATCTCCATCCCAATTCAGCCACAGAGAAGCTCATTCATTCACTGACCCCCTTAATCCCCAACCCCTCCTCACCCACTACCCACTGGCCACGGAGGGGGGAGGTTATTTATATGTTAATATACCCAGTCAGCTCACACAAACAGGCCCCTGACAACCAGTTTAAACTGAGTTCATACTGAGACTATATCTGGTTTGCACCAGGATTAAATCAGGAAGAAAATCTTCGCTCATCACTGGATTTATACTGGTTTAATACTTGATCTATACTGGGCGTTATGCTGGATTTATACTGGGTTTATGATGGATTTATACTTGTTTTTTAATACTAAATTTATCCTGGATTTGATGCTTGATTTACACTGGGTTTATTACTAGATTTCTACTGTGTTCTATGCTGGATGTATCACCAGTTTAATCCCAGTTTCAGACCAGGTTTTTTCACTTGTTTCTACTGGTCTTGTTACTGAATTAACCCCGCTTTTCATTCTGAGTTCACACTATGGTTCGAAAGTGTTGAAACAGTCTGATTGTTGAATGGTTTAAACCGACATGGGGCGATGAAGTCAGACTGGGAGTACAATGACGAAATGGGAAACGAGAAGCTCCTTTACTCCCTGCTTCATCATCATCTTCTTTGTCTCCTCCTCCTCCTCTTTGTTGTTCTGCTTCCACTTGTTTTTTATTTCCACACAGTGGAGGCTGAGCAGCAGCTCAGATTTAATTTCAGTCCACTGTCAACTGTACAGTCTAATTACAGTGTTGACTGCTCATTAACTGTCTCAGCTCTGAGATGCCTGCAGCCCCCCCCCCCAATCCTGGGGTGTCAGTTGTGTCCAAATGAGACTTTTCCTTTTCCTAAACCTGGAGGCCGTGATGTCACCAGATAAAGTTGCTGATTACAGGAAACTGATCAGCCTGTGAAAGCAGCCAGAGGCGTCACACGCTGTCCTTCAGAGCCATTCTCACCTGCAGTTCATAGGTGACCTCCTGTCCGGCTGCAGGTCAAGACCCTGCAGAGCAGAAGATAACACATCTTGGAGCTTGTGAGTGTAGGTGCGGTGGCTCGTGTTTTAGCGGTTCGTTGAACAAAAAGGTTTCAAGTGTTGATAATGACTGTGCATCTGAGATATGAAGCTTTATTAATGGTTGTGTGTGCTCGGTTTCGCTTGGTCTCGCCCGGTCTCACCAGGCTTCCGGCGTCTCTGGAACCTGGATGAACATCAGTGTGTCTCTGAACCATCCAGGGACCCTGATGTGGATCAGACTGTTCCACTCCAGATGGGTCCGGATCTAAAAAAAACAAAACAAAAAAAAAAAACACACTTAGTCAGAATATTGGGTGTGTGCTGGTTCAAATATTATATTTATACTGGGTTTGATGCTGGATTTAAACTGGTTTTAATACTAAATTCAAACAGGGTTCTGTGTTGGATTTAAACTGGTTTTAATACAAAATTCAAATAGGGTTCTGTGTTGGATTTATGCTGGTTTTGACACTAGATTTATACTGGGTGTGGTGCTGAGGTCCTGTAACAGTTCTAATGTCTTTCAACCCCCCCCCCCCCTGCTCACACAGGTAAAAGGTTCACGTCAGGTGACGATATAAAACAGTTCTCAGTGTGTTTTCTGCCGTTGTCTCAGTCTAATCTCTGGTTTAGGTGAATCCCTGACTTCAGCTCTGGATCTGCTGCATTCCTCCGTCAGCTCTCCACCTGTAAGCCCCCGCCACAATAAAACCACACATCCTGCAGCCGTACCTTCAAAATTAAAGCCTGCAAACACTCTGGAGTCAGTCAGTAGATACTGCAATAAAATAGTGAAACACCCCTGAAATTGTAACACTGTAGCCTGAGCAAAATATTACTGTAGTCTATGTACATCTCACCCTTAAATGAAGAATCACACTGGCATCAGTCGACCTTAGTTACAATTATTAGAGGTTTCAAAAGTTTGTATTAAATTAGTGACCAGATGAATGAAACTGATCCAACAACACCTCAGAGAAAATATTTCAGTTATTCCAATAGAAAATCAATAAATAAAAATGGCGGTTTCACAAAGGATTTGATTTAGCTTCAGTTTAAACAAACAAAAAATAATTTCCTTGCTGCAACTGTGTCCAAAAATCACTTTGATTTTTAATTTTTTATACTTGATTTGAAGTATTTCTAATTGGGAATCAATTAATACTCCTCCACTGCCATTATCTAGAATTATGCTTTTTTAAAATTTTATAGTATCTCTGTCACCTGTTATATCACTTTATTATTATTATCCTCCCTGTTCTTTTAAAGACAAGACCCAACATCTCTAGTTATCTCCACAGAGTTTGTTCATATCCTCCAGCCGCATAAGGAACAGATTAAAGAGACAAAAAAGGGCAACAAAAATGAAAAAATTAAGAAATAGGCCCATAAAGTAATAAAAGATTTAAAAGTTGAAATTCTAAAAGCTATTTACTTTATTTCCCATACAATAGCTGAGGCATATATATATTTATATATGAATCATAAAGTATGTGAAGATTTTGAATATATTTTATAGCTTTTTTTTTCTTGTTACTGTCAATGTAAATCATCTTGAGCTGTGTTTATTTTTGATTATAAAAGCAGCTGTATAAGAGAAGGTTATTGTTCATGTTTAAAATGTGACATTTATAGTTGAAACCTGCCGTCAGAGTTTGGGAACACAGCTCACGTCTCTGGGGAGGGACCTTTATTGTGAAGGTCCGGGTCAGGGTGAGTGAGTGTGTGTTACCGAGTGTGTGTTAGTGAATGTGTGTTGACGCGGTGAGGCTCAGACTGAATGATTGTTGACGCACAGAGGACATGAGTTAAGGCTCGTCTCTGATGGACCTCACAGGTGAGTCTGTTCAATCTAAAGCGTTACCGATGGAAGCGACCGGGGGGGGGGGTCGGATCTGACCGGACGTCGGTCCGCGGACCGACTCCCCAGGCTGAACTCGGGTCCGACTCCGCTGATCCACCGCGGTCTGAGTTTCTCTCAGGACAAGTTGCGAAACGCATAAAGTTGCGAGTCGCCTGCAGTAACCAGGCGCAGGAGGCGGTTTTGTCCTCGGTCCGTTTCTCAGTCCGGACTGAAAGCACCGCTGACCCGGGACGAACCCGGGACGATCCCGACACAGTGCCCCGCCACGGTTATATCGATCGGTGGCTGATCGATCGGCATCGGGAGAGACGCCCTGGACTGAAAATGCGCAGGAAAGAGTGAAACGAGCAGAGTTACTCAGAGAATCGGAGAGGAAGAGAGCGCGTTGGCCACATGGGTGGGGGGGGGGGCACTGACCCTGTAGGACAGGTCACTCAGCCACTAGTGGCCAATCACAGCAGCTATTGCTGCTGAGTCTCCACTGGGCAGTAAACAGAGAAGATCAATTATCAGTTATTCATAAGTTGTGGATGTTGACAGTCTGCTGTCAGAGGGTTTCTGTCTTTAATGGACAAAACTCCTACCCTGAAGGACTGAGGATCATTTCCTCTCTGGTCACGTCCGACAGGTTAAACCGCAAAGATTCCGGTTCGGAGTCTGGATGTGGCAAGGACGCGGACCAGGAAGAGACAGATGAGAAATGAAAGACAGCCGTAGTCCTGCGTTGTGGCTTTTGGTTCAGAGGGACTGAGCCTGGGTTGACGATGTCCATGTGACTGGTGCCGGACACTCAGTCAGACGAGGAAGACCTCGGTTCTTCCTCCTGCAGCGTTGTGGTGTTGGATCGTTCACAGGCTGACCTCTGACCTGCAGAGGGGCCTCAATCTGAACCCACAGAAACCAGAATACAATCCCGGGGAGGTGTCCGCAGTGCTTCTAACCCTCTGGACCGGCCTGGTTCTCACAGTGGACCGAGTCCGACACAGCAGGAGAATCAGCAGTGACGGTGTAGCAAAAACACACGGGGTCTAATTGTCCCCGTAGGTGTTTTAAAAATGTTTTAAAAGGTTTAAATCTAACTTGAGGCTGCAGGACTACGTGGACTCTCCGGACCCTGGTTGGTTTGGGTCTGTTTTGTCAGGTCTTCCTCTGACCCGGTTCACGTCCAGGCCGTCTCGTGTGTCCGGTTTCTTCCGGCTCCCTGCACCTGGCCCTGCCTCAATATTAACGGACGCTGTGGCATTTACTCTAAATCACGGCTCTCCGGCTGTCCCAGGATCATTGTGTCCCGATTTACTTTAGAAGACTCTCTCCCCTTTGTCTGAGGATGACAACAGGAGGTGGATTTAAAGGATCATACAACTCAAGAGTGACTTTTTGCAAAAACCCCACTGTTTGATTTAATATCACCAATTCACCAACATACATTTCAGTGTTTCTGAATTTTTGAGTGTTTTCTGAGTCGTCGTTTTAAGTTTGTCTTACTATGAAATCAGAAGCCTGAGAGATGAGCCATCACAGTCTCTGCAACTCTTGAGACTCCGGACTGACGCTGTTTCTCCTCGGCCTCGGTTCAGACTGATACCTCCTCCGGCTGCCCCCTCTCTCTTAGGGGGCAGCTGGACAACAGATTGACTCTTGATAAGGTCCTTCAGGATTGAACTGGTTTGACGTAGTTGATGGACTGTGTTGGACTGAACTGGTAACGGTTCTGGGTTTTTATTTCAAACCTGAAAACTGCAAAGTGCAAAGGAACCAAAGACTGGAATCAACTAGAATAAATGTCACAATAAACAGCTGCATGCTACCGTAGGTGGTAAGTTAACTGCAAATGAGGTAGTTTACTTCCCTCAGCTCAGCCAGCACATAAATAAAGTTCCTAAACACGGTGGCGTTCTCCCTGTCCCGGATCCGCCGGACGTCAAACCCAGATGATGCATCGCTGAACTTCACCTTGGTGCTTGCGGCCTTTGGTCATCTCTTGGGTTCGATCCGTTGAGGAGTTCTGACTCTCCTCTAATCAGAATTGCCGTGTTCAATGTGGCTGAGTCTGAGTTCCCCTCATTGTCGACCCTGTTGGACATATGGATACGTGGCTGCCGAATTACAGCTGTTGTGTTTTTTCTGCTCTAAAACGGCAGTGATTCGACCGAGCTCCAGGTTCCTGAGCGTCGGCCAAGGTTTGGCTCCCCATCGCTCATCTGAGCCAGTTGTGCTTTGGTTAATGTCCCGTAACGGCCTCATCATCACAGATGTTGTGAATACGGACAGTAGAGATGTGTTTAGCATGGAAATTACATTAAAATAATAATGCGAATCCTGCATGAAGATCATCACGCGATAGGTGTAGCAGCTACAGAATCAGAAAAATAATGGATAATGAAAACAGTCGTTAGCTGTATCCTTCTGTCAGGTGATGTCTGGATTTTGTCAGTCTCCATGTTGAGGGTCCCTTGAAGGACTTTACTTTGTCCTCGGCTTGTAACTAGGACAGTGGCTTTCTCTTAGGTTTACAGATGTTCCCGTTATTTTTTCCAGCCCGTGTACTGGAAATAACAGTACAGCTGAGGACATTAAGTGATGTCTCACAGACAGGTTCACATTTTTACTCATTATTTTATTGAAATTCAGCTTTTAGAATGAAAAGACTAATACCACAGCTTTATTGTGTCACTGTTAGTCTGAATAGTTCATTATCAAGATTATTTGTTGCTGTTGACGACAGAAAGATGCTTCTGTTGAGCGTCTCTGTGGCGTAGATGATCCTCGTAGACTGATCCCAGTCCAGCCGGCTGGCCACCAGTTGACTGGAAGGCTGGAGGTGTTCCTCATTAATAATATTAATAAATTCGGAGGAATGTGACGTGGTGTGAGAGGAGGCGGCTGGAACGGAGATGGTGAACAGAACTGGTTTCATTATTGTGAAAAGAAATTCTCTGAATGTTTGTTGTGAAAGCTGATCTGTGTCTGCTCCCAGGCCTTGCACTTCCCTTCCCTCGCTTACTCTCTAAAAAGATAGTGAAGCCTTTGTTGATGTTTTTGGGAGAACGAAAGAGAGACCAATCGTGGCGGATGAAAGAAAAAAGATATGTATCTATATGTGTGTGTGATCTGTCGTGCACAGACTGAGTCCATGCTGTGTGATCAGATTTGGATTTAATGAGGGACACTAACATAATCGACCTATTGTAATATGTGGGTTTTTGAGTGTTTGTTTATTTGTGTTTAACAGTTTCTGTCTGTAAAACACTCAACTGAATACATTTCTTTGAAAAGTTTCTCCAGCTTCAGTTCAGACCAGGGTTTTGCAGACACTTCTTTAATTTTTTCAGCCTGTACATGTTTCTATTCAGTCAAACTATCCCATTAACAGCAGCTGAACCAGCAGTGATCAGCTCCTTTCTGCAGTGTAGCAGTGGATGTACAGACAACTGTCACTGGATCACTGTGACACTGGAGCGGACTTAAAAACAGCAGGATTCTGAATGGAGTTCCTCAGCCTCTGTCTCCTGTGCTTTCTTGGTGGATTTCTGGAGCTTTTATTCTGGAGGGACATCGGAGACAGTGATGTCCTCAGGAAATGGATGTGACACTGAATCTAACATTGTGTGTTTCGTGTGTGTGCTCAGGGGTTTTGACTCTGAGAGGAAGTGATTTCATTAATGCGAACTGTGGCAGTCGAGCCCTGCCACAGTTCGAGGGTTTTAAAGCACCTTAATCTCCGTGATCTGTGTTACTCAGAGAGTTGAACCCTCGGCTCGGGGGGGCTCCACCCTGTTCAGCAGACAGTCTGATACAAAGGCTGCTCTGAGCAGCAGATTATCTGTGTTGTGTTGGCGTTTCCAGTGTGTCAGGTGTGTCCGCTCGTGTTTGAATGAGTCTGACAGGCATCAACCTCTGAACATTCCCAGCATTCCTCGCACTGCTTTTTCATGACATCACACCCTCCCGTCCATCCCCGTCTGCCACCGCCGGTGTCACGCCGGTCACATGGCCGGCGTTAGAGCCTGGAGGCCGCTCACTGCGATCGGTGGCAACTAATAACTATGTGGTTGGCTCGAGCGCTCGATAAAGCAGTGAAACGCGTCCGTCTCAGTCCCACTGTCTGAGGTTCCAGTGACGGACGACCTGTTTGGTCCGACCTACAGTCTGAAACTCAGAGATGTTCACTTCACTGGGATATAAACCAAGAGAGCTGCCAATTACATTAGTGTGGGTGTGTCCTTGATACAGATATGTACAGTTAAGTTCTTCCTCTTCTTCTCCATTTCTCCCAGCAGGAGCTGGGTCAGCCAATCAGCTGTCTTGGTACTGAGATATGGGAGCTGATTGGCGGTTTCCCCTGACATTCTGCTCTCTGTAGGCTGATTATCAAAATAGTTTCCAGTGAACCAATAATTGATTAGTCCACCTTTCTTACTCCTCCGGTTTTTAGCCCGACTTCACAGTTATCTTCCCTCTCCCAGAAGTCTGGTACTTCCCTTGGTTGCTGTCAGATCAGAGCTGCTGGACTGGCATAGAAACAATGCACAAAGATGTTCTTACACTCATTGTGTGTTGCCCTTGAGTCTTTCCCCTCTTGAGTCTTTCACCTCTTGAGTTGGAGTATTTTGTTTTGTGCTGTTTATTGGATAAATTTCACAGCCTAAAAAAATCATACAACCTGAGTCTGAACAAAAGAAGCATGAGAATTTTTTATTTTCTGACTGAAATACGACTTCTTAGATTTTGAGCCGTCGCATTTCTTCCGGAAGACGCTGTCTTTGGACCTGGCTCAACTTTTGCCGCAACTCAGTAGTGTGACATCCGTCCAGGCACTGCGTCGGCTGACCGCACAACTGGTCGATCACTGCTTTAAACGCACCAACCCGTCTGTGTCTTACTTCACCTTCTCGCTCGGGCCTGTAGCAACACGCCTACACCAACTTGGCCTGTGTTGTTTTAATGCGGCTCTATTTTTAGTCTGCAGACGGTGTAGACACCAGTCTCAAGGAAAACAAGCCCATTCATTATCCTGTTCCCTAAATAACTCTCTCCTCACTGATTGCGAAAATTCAGTGGTGTGTAGGTGTTGAAGCAACTGGCCAGATGTGAACAGACAGATGTTCAGCCAGCAGCTGGAACTCGGGGAGTCTGATGTGATGTGATTTTAACAGTCAAAGTAAACAGGCTTTACATGGATGCTGCCGTTCTTCTGTGCTTCACAGTCCTTTGTCCGGTGGAAACACTGGCGGGTGGAGCAGACCAGAGCAGACCGATGGATGTAGCTGCTGCTGCCGCTGCTGTTGTGAGCTTCGGAGGTGACACCTGATAACAACCTCTCTGCTGCGTCTCTCTGCTCTGCCTGTTTCTGCTCTCAGGCCTATTTTTGGCAGCGTCTTCCCACGAATCTCTCGCAGAGGCTCAGTGACTGCGAACCCAACCCTGTGAGTCATGTCAACCCCAGAAGTCCCGGTGGTTCAGGGGGGCTCGGCCCTGGACCAAATTAAACCGAAGTCCTTGGAAAAACGCACACGCAAGCTTCATTAGCTATGGACAACCCATGTCCAGGAATTAGCCTCAGCCGGCTGGTGCTAAGTTCACAGTGTGGAGCAGCAATAACTCAACCCTCTCTCTTACCCACACTACTGACTGTAATAATAATGGATAATTATACATGGCCCGACTGGTCCAAGGGTTTGAGGACAATATGGATATTAATATCCGTGAGAGTAAAACATCTAAAACATGCCTAGTATATAATTTGTAATATAATTTTCTACCTGAGCACATCATTTAAGTCCCTACAGTTGGGTCGTCATAGAGTTGTGACCAACACATGGTCAAAGCATGGAACTTTTCCCAGCATGAAATTCTACCTGTCAATGCTATCTGATGGACAAAGTCTGTAACTGACTGTGTCTGAATGACCTCAGACGTTTCTTTGACATTTCTGTTAGTTATCGGCTGATGTGAGCACTGTTACGATACAGGCTGATAAAACACTGATAAAATGAGCCGTTGGGTGTAATATTATTATATGACATATCAATAAAAATACACAAGCCACTTAAATTATAAGTCTGGTGTAATTCTAGATTTTTCTCATCAACAAATCTCATTTTTGCATCAAAATCAGCAGTGTTTTAGTCCGTCTCTCAACTTTTCCCTCCTCTGTCTGTCAGAGCTTGTCGGTTCCTGCTGAAGATGTGAAACATCTCACAAATTTATAGGGTTATTTTTAAAAGGTCTGTTATTTCATTAAACAGCTACTCACTGGAGTTTTTAATCCAACAAACAGGAGGAACTATATAAACCATTTGTCGGGGACTATTTTCAGTGGCGGAATGATCCACATCTGGTGCTGTAGTGAGTGTTTACAGCAGCAGGACGTTGGTGGTAAAGGAACATGTGTTAATCACTGATGTGTTTTAATGGTTTCCTGAACCAGTGGAGCTTGATGGCTCAGAGGAACCAGATTTATCGCAGCAGCTGTTAGTGGGAAAACTTCAGTGCTGGTTCGAGTCTGAACAGGGAATTTGTTGACAGTAAAAAAAATATGGAATATCAGCAGAATTATCTTGTAACCTCAATTACAGTTGTCCAATAAAATGACAAAGATCCAAACGTTCACCAGCCTTTTTCAGAGCAGAAGAGTTTTCACATCCTGATGATTTTCTGTGATGGACACGAGGCAGCCGTGGATGTGGTTGTTCCCCTGCTGGGGGTAGGACTCTGCTGGTTACCAGTCTCTACTGGATCCTTGGTCCAACTCTACCCCAGTTTGTGAAGGTCATGGTCTCTCTGACAGCGGAGGCTCTGGCGAATCCACCGGAACTATTGATCTGGCTGAGCCGTGATGAAGCCGCTTCCGATCAATAACTCGTTAACACCGCAGCAAGAGGAGGAGGAAGGTAAAACCCTGCGAGGACTGAAGATCACTGGTGGTGCAGAGCAGACGGTTGTCGGTTCGATTCCCAATGTGGCTCAGTAGGTTGGCTGACAACCGACACAGCGTAACATCAGCACATCGTGATGTATTCTTGGACCGTTTCACTCTCATTTGAACATTTAGACAAAAGACTGTTTTGATGAGATACCGGATGTCATGAACCTTGTTAGCCTTGGTTTAGCGTCATGGTGCTGTTGGCGCTGAGACATTTCAGTAGGTGTTTCAGTTAATCGGCCTCTTCTACCCAGACCTTTTGAAATAAAGTCATCAGTACTGAAATAGAAAGAAATAAGTTCAGGAATTAAAGTTCTCCATGAATGAAATCAGTGTAGATCCGAAGGGTAAGAAAGTGTTTGTGTGTGTGTGTGTGTGGGGGGGGGGGTGGTGTTAAATGGGACTTTTGCTGCCAGGCGACTCAGGCTAGCTAGCATTGACAGTATTCGGTTTAGCTGATCAGACTTGTTGTACTTGGTCAGACTGATTGGTTTTAAATTGAAGCTCTATACATGACTAGTAAACTTTAAACATTAGGATTATAAATGACAGAAAGTAGAACTGTAAACTCCACTTTTCCTAATACAATCAAAGTTATTATAATTAAAGACAAATGAGGTGAATTAACAAGGTTCAAATATACATAAAAATGAAGATTTTAAAAACCTGCTCTGCTGCAGTTTCGTTGACACACCTCCTGATGTTACCCGCTAACATCAGAACACCTGGGAAAACAGGCAACAGGCTCCGAACACACACAATCCCACAGCATACAAACGCGTTGTCAGCTTCAGCGCTCAGTCAGAAAAAGCTGCAGTGTCGGCTGTCTGATTTGGATGATATAAACTGATGGAAACATTAATAATTCATCTGCGGCTGTACCTCCTCCTCTTGCTGCTGCCGCTGCTGAAACTCACCCGGGTCCTGATGGGGTTCAAAGGGAAGTGACATTGTAGGTGGGTGGATCCGGATGTAGTCTTGGAACAAAATCGTTCCAGGGTTTCGTCTCAGTTCTTCTCCACAGGAACTGAGGCCAAAACGCTCTGCGGCCAGATCACATCTGATGTTTGGTCCTTGGGTTTTTTGTGTTGGAATTTTTTTTCCTTTTTTTGCGGTTAAAGAATATGAGTGGTGATTGGCCGAGTGTTGCGGTGACGACAATGGGTGGTGATTATTCCTCTAGAGGTCGAAGGTTAGTGAAACAGTGCGAGCGGTGATTTCACTCTTCTTTCCTTAAAATGTTCACATCTGTTGAAGTCAAATCAGCCAATTAATTCAGGTGCTTTTCCTGGATGGGCGTGGCCCCAGGCCAGGTCTGATGGACTCACAGGTGCTGTATGAGAACTAATTCATTTACATCGGTTGACCCTGGTGGATGCGTAATAAAAGCCGTTGATTGTATTGTGACTTCAGGCTGGTTTGAAATGATCCAGGCCTGTGCAGAATCGATCGCCATCATAGCAGCCGCTTGATTTCTGTCACAGTAACCTCCCGGTAGGTGCAGACTGCACGGCCTCAGGGCATGATGGGAAATGCCTGGCTCTCACCTGATCCGACTGCTGATTGACTCAGACGCTGGATCAGAGACCTGACATTTTCCAGAAGCCTTTTCATTAATTGAAGAGATTTTGATTTTAGTGGTCGGATTTTGCCTCGTGGAGATTCCTAAAACTTGTTCCCTACCTGACAGTCTAGATATCTGACACCTCCATAATGAAAACTCGGGTCTTGTATTTCTTCCATAGACCACGTCAGCTCGTTGACTGGTGCTTGTCTGGTCCCACTGTGGCTGCTGTGCTTATGTTTGACCAGCAGGGGGCGACCTGCCTATTATTAAAGAAACTAGCAAAGGCGTTAGCGCCGCATTGTTGTGGAAGTTAACAATTGTTTTTACTGATTCAAATTGTTTGTTACAAGTCAGGTCAAAGATTCATAGCCGCTGACCATCGCTCTTTTACTTACTCTTTTTACTCATGGCTCACATTTACTTCAGTGTAGAGCTGCGGCGGTTAGTCGATCACTTGATGAGCTGATCGATAGAGTAATAATCCACAGCCACTTATGAATAGTTGATTTAATGTTCTAGTGATTATCTAAATAAAAATTCTAAATATTAACTTGCGTCATCTACTTTGCTGTTTGGAAATGAAGCTGATTATTGTCCTTTATGATTGTAAATTAAATATCTTGTTTGTCGAATAAACATGAACAGGGGAACACGAACAGTACATGGTGGAGCTGACACGTCTCTAATGGGCTGGTACCTGGAACCAGAACAGGATTCTAGAACCCAAGGCTGGTTTTCAGACTGTAAACAAGCAGCTGTAAAATTTACTGGGTGTTGCTGTCGATGTTTGACGTGTTAAAAACTGGCTGATGAGAAAATAATGAGGAAAAACTGACGATGATGGAAATCGTTGTCTGATGCCTGTTAGTGAGTGTTGGTGGAAGATAATGAGAGCTCTACAAGAGCGCGCACACACACACACACACACACACACACACACACACACACACACACACACAGTTAATAGCTGAAGCCCCCAGATGTGTGTCCCACATAAGTCAGCTGAGGGGAAACTTATTTACAAATTTTCCTGCGAGTGCAGCGACAAATGCAGCTTCAGAGGAAGAGAAGACAACGACAAGGAGAGAGAAGGAGAGAGGGGGAGGAGAGGGAGAGAAAGAGAGAGAGGCTGCAACTGAGATGCTGCAGAGAGAGTGAGAGAGAGCAGTGTCTGCAGAGACAGAGGAAAGGAGGAAGACGAGAGAGGAGAGAAAGCAGAACAGTGTAGTTGGAGGGATTGATTGAATAAATGCGGTAAAACCCCGGTGCTCTGAGAGAGAGAGGGAGGGAGGGAGATAGAGCGAGGTTTAGAATTACTACTGAAGGGAGACAGGCAGAGAGAGGGAGAAGGGCAGAGATGTGAGAGGAGGGACTGCGAGGAGGAGGAAGGAGGAGGAAGGATGCGGTGCTGAGGAGGAAGAGGCAGGTCGGGGGGGGACGCCGAAGTCGAGAATGTTCACGGGACGAAGACGGACGTTTGCGGCTTAACCTCATTGGCTGACAGGTGGCGGCTGCTTCGGCCAATCCTGTCTGACTCTCTGTGTGTGTCTTCTCCTCATATGATGGGGAACAGCTGCGATCGAGGTACCCCCCCCCCCCCCCGGGCATTTTCATCCATGTCATGTGACCGACCATTTATACATTGCTTCCTGCTGCATGTTGCCTCAACTTTTGTCTTGGCGGCGAAAGAGGAGCGAAGATGACCATCCATCGCTCCTCTTTTTCCGTGACTGTGGTTGGGAGGTGGGAGCTGGTGTGTGTTGGGGGGGGGGGGGTACATGAAAGTTTGGCCCCGGCCTCTCTGCATCCTCCTGCAGCTGGAACTTGATCCAGCACTTTGCAAAAAGCTGATAGCTGATGGCTGCTGCCTGCTGCGCTGACTGAGCTGAATGTTTCCCTCGATGCAGAAAGCAGCACTTCTGCATTAATGTCTCCGTAGCATGTAGACGTGAAGTCCATACGGCGCTGATCCTACGGACTCTGAGTCCACGTAGATGCTGGTTTAGTTTGGATCTGGAGACTGACTCTGTAGACCAGGTGGTGACTGGTAGCAGCCATATGTTCAGCAGCCAGAACTGGATTAAAATGAAGTTTTATCATGTGATTGTAGCCGCTGATAAACTTCAGTACGAACACAGGCGATTCAGGACTCACTTGCAGCTGAAGGCCAACGTGTGTGTTGGTGTTCATGTCTTCACGCTCCCCAAAAACATGTTTATATGTAAAAGAAAAGGTTTGTTTTGATTAGTATGTACAAATGTGTATTTTTCAATTTTTGTCTCTGTAGGAATTTCTGCTAAAGACTTATTATTTAAAGCTTAAAAGAAATGTCGCACTTCAGCTGAGACAGCAGCCACATCTAAGCACTAGTAAGGATTTTGGATTGTAATAGACTATTGATTAATCTACTGTTTGTTTACCATATCGATTAGTCTTCTGGTCTATAAAGTGTCATGTGTTTGGATGCTTGTTTCATTCAACCAACAGCCCAAATGTTTCACTTTCATATGAAAGCGTTATTTTCATCATCAATTAATGGTTTTGTCTATAAAATGTCAGAATACATAATAATACAGAATAAAGCATGTCTGCTGATGTCTGACCAAGTACAATATGACAAAGCAGGGAAATGTTTTTATTTGAAAGAATGAAAACATCATTTCTTGCTGTTATTTTTGCATTAAAAAAATTACTCGGGATTAAATATCAAGAGTTTTCTGTCGGTCTGTGCATCGATTAACTAGAAGTGATAGTGACTGACGAAAAATTCTTTTTTGATTGGTGTCACATGCTGCTGAAATACCAGCTGTGGCCACTGAACCAGAACCACCTTCACATGGCAACGAAAGAAAATGATTGAGCATTAAAACATATCTTTAGTTTCTTTACTGTGTAAAAAGTAAATCAACAACAAAAACGAGGTGAAATATACAAACATCAGCAGCAGCACCCCCCCCCCCCCCGCACTTTGGTGCTGTGCTGATGCTTTAAAGTAACATTACTTACATACAGTAATTGAAACGATCTGTTCCAGTTTGAGTTTTTCCTCCGGAGATGCTCGGTCACATGTAGGACTGCTGCTGTAGGTTATTTTCAGCTCAGCTTCTCCTGCAGCGGCACTGTGAACGTCCCAGCAGCTGTCACCCAGCTCTGCGGTGGTTAAAGAGCCAGTCCAGGGGCCAGCTCAGGAGCAGGCTCAGGCCGGTTCCAGAGCTTGGTTCAGGAGCCGCCTTGGGCGCTGGCTCAGGATCTGGTCTGGGGCCGGTCCAGGAGTAGGCTCAGGCTGGTTCAGGAGCTGCCTTGTGCCGGTTCAGGAGCAGGCTCGGGGGCCGGCTCGGGCCCACTGAGACAAACTGCAGGGACCTGAGGGACAAGAGCTGAGTAAGGAAGTGAGAGCATCTAAAATTTGCTTTAGACTCAACAGAGCGGGATGTGAGCCAGAGACACGAGAGTGACAGGTTTCTGGGCTCTGACGACAGGGTCATTTACCAGGCCAGACCCAGACCAGGAGCAGTTGACGGTCCGGGTTTCAGGCGATGAGGAGATTGTGTCCTCATCACAGATTTATGGGCCTTTGGCTCGGTGATACTCTGCTGGTCCTCTTGCATGACCTGTATGAAACCTGAATGCTAACATGAATGAAACGAAAATAACTATGATAAGACTTCACTGGACTATAGGGCTGAGAAGATCAGTTGTTTGAGAGAAAATTAACCGGCTATTATTTTGATAATGATTAATTGTTCAGGCCAGTTTTCTGATATAAAAATTGCCAAAAATGAAAAGGATTTTCTGCATTTGTCTGTTCAGTTTCATTCTAGACTGAATATTTTTGAGCTCTGGGCTGTTTGATGAAAGCTCTAAGGAAAAAAATTGTGATTACTTTTCTCTGTTTTATGATATTGTATAAATCAGAGATTGATCTGTTTATTGAAAATAATCTTTGAACTAATAATAGTCCAAAGATAATAAAAATAATTGTTAGTCGCGGCGCTAATGGAAAAATGATAAAGGTTTTAGACCTATTTGTCTTCAGCTGTGAACGATATCCTTCAGTAGCAATTGAAGCTTTGTGGCTTTTAGCTCCATGGAGTGAATTGGTTTTTGGGATGGGGGGGTAAAAAGCAGAACTCCCGAAAGCTGGTGGGACTCAGCATCTTTGCCCAAGGGCATTTCAGCAGGACACAGGGTTGCTGATGTGGGGGTTGGACCCATCTGTCCTTGACACACTTCTCTGCCTCCCCCAGACAGACAAGCAGCAGTGTATGTCAGAGTGAAGCAAAAAATAACCAGGGCTGCACAGAGACACTGCTGTTCTGTCTTGCTCAGATTTAATGCAAGAGTGGAATATCTGATCCGGATGCAGTCGTTCGGCTCCACTGTGTATTTATAGCCACTTTTAGATGGTAATAAAGTCCTGTGACTCTGTGGCTGTGCTGATAATTCATAAAGAAAAATGCCTGGTTCGATTTGTGGTCTCTCTGAGGACTTGGCGGGGGGGGCTGAGAAATCAGGGAAACCCATAGCTGGCTTGCTGGCAGTTACTCCACAATCAAAGATGAAGTCCGTGGACAGGGGGACATGTGCCCCTGTGGGTACATCCTGCAGTGAAATGAACTGACATCGCTGGTGCCGCTGCAGAGCGAAGGGACATTTGCTGGTTTAGAGACGGTGCAACTGTTACTGCAGCTGATGAAGGTTTAATTAACATAAAAGAGTCAGCCGTTCAAGTGTGTGCTGGTCATTGGTTCATGCACTGACACTGTCATGACACTGACATATTAATGTGTAGATGTAAAAACCAGCCACAAACGTGGTCTAAACCTCAGAGCCTCAGAAGAGAATGTCACAGAAATGACTGATACTGGACATGAAGTCACATAAAGTCACTGTAAAACACAGGAACTGAAAGTATAGATAATAATATTAATAATCAGTCTTTCTGGATAAACTGTCCCGTTCTCACTCTTGCTCAGTCAATATGCGTTTAATTCTTTCACCTGCTGAAGGTGCAGGGATCAGCTGACATTCACTAAAAACACAGTGTCTGTCCACACCCCCCCCATGCCCCCCTGACCATCACCACCACGTCTTCCATGAGCCCGGTTCAGTCTGCAGCTCCAGGGACGATGATGAAGATGGTAAGGGTGGCTCTACAGAGGACGAAGAGGCCAGTCTGGGTTAATAACTCTCTCTCTCTCTCTCTCTCTCTCTCTCTCTCTCGCTCTCTCTCTCTCTCTCTCTCTCTCTCTCGCTCTCTCGCTCTCTCTCTCTCTGCCTCTCGCTCTCTCTCTCTCTGCCTCTCTCTCTCTCTCTCGCTCTCTCTCTCTCTCTCTCTCTCTGCCTCTCTCTGCCTTCAGAAGTTTCTTCGGAGCGATCTCCGAGGAGGAGGAGCATCTCTGGCCTGGGGAGTTCAGAGAAGAGCGTCGCCGTTGACAACCCCAACTCGTCGCCGTTTAAAGTGCCGGTGAGTATCGCGCGTGCTCCTGGTGTCTTAAAGGACAAGTTCACGGTTTTTCCAAGTCTGTCTTGAAAACAATAGTCAGGCAGGTCTGAACATTTGGGGTTGTGACAGCTCCTCCCGCTCTGCCTGACCAATCGGACGCCTTGTTTGTTCAGCACTTTCAGTGTCTGTGTTTTTGTTCTGAGTTAAAATGTAGGACCCAGTTTTCTGAAGCTGACACCGACCAGAATCACAATCTCGGTGAAATCCCTCCTTGTTTGCTGCAGAGGGACAGTTACATAAAAATACAACTTGGCGCCATAAGAGTTTAACTGAGGAAGACACCCCCCTGCACTGTATCAGTCAGACTGCTGGAGCCTCATGTCAGTCTGAATACACTTCTTCTCTCATATTAACTCTGTTGAGAGGTGATCAGCCGATGAGCTCGCGTCACATTCAGAGTCTCGGTACCTTGGGTCGGAAGGAGCTGAAGCTCCAGAGGCCGAGGATGTATATCCAGCATGTCAGGAATGCTTTGTGGACGTGAACAGTAAAAATGCTAATGAGCCCTGTCCTCACTCATTTAGATCATCTCCAGATCAGGTTCTTTATTGTTTCTCCCGTCTTGTCGTCTCTGCTGAAATGTGCTCGGGTGCAGTAATAACAATAATCTCGTCCTGAATACTGACCTGTCCAGTTTTCTGCTGTTTCCTGTAGATGAGCCCCGTTTGCTCTAAGGGTTTGGCGCTGTGTGCAACGGAAGGATGATAATTTAGGAAGTAGGCAGGATGATTACAGGATACAGAAATATGGTCCATATGTTTATGTCTCCGCGCAGCCTTGAATACAGACGGACTGATCTGGTCTGAACTTTCCTGAGAAGCCTCTTCCCTCCACTTTCACTGTGCTGCCCTTTAAATATACTGTCTGGTGTACTTCGGATGAAGGGGCAGCTCGGCTACTCTGAGAGCCACCAGACCGGAGTCGGTAGTTTTAAAACCCCCCCCCCGGTCAGTGGTGGACGGTGTATTTTCACGTAACAGAACAGAAACCGTCGTTGCATTTACACCGAAGCAGAGTTTTAACCCAGTTACAGCAACACACTGTCTGTATAAACTGTCAGGAGCATTGTCCTCATCTGATTTTCAGAGCAGGAACACCAGACTCATAATGCACGTAACCCGATTAACACGTGATCGGATCATCAGCTCGGAGCATGTGGAGCTGTAACTGCAGCTGAGGGATTACTGCAGGTAATCAGAGTACTGCGGCGCGTCCACCGCCGGAGGACATCAGTGAGCCTCGGCTGAGCTATATTTAGCTGCCAGGCTGGGGGAGCCCGCCTCGCTTCTCTGCTGCTGCTGGCTCCGAGCATTTCATCTCCAGTTGTCAGAGACATGACGCCCTGAAGTGTTCTGATGGATATTTAATGGCCGGTGGAGGTCGCCAGCACCGACGTACTAACGCCGCCTGCCACCACATCCACCACCCCCTGCCGACAGAGCTGGAAGAGACTTCTAAACTACCAGGCGGAGAATCTACTCCCACATAACTGATCTGGGCACCAAGTTCCTCATGAGGTGGATGAGCTGGGCTGAATGGTGATCCCCTGGTTAACTATTTAACACCGTCGCACAGGCCTCAAAGTAAAAAGTTAACAGGCCTTGAACCTGATGGCCTTTGGGTATAATCTTAGTAACTGCTGAAGGGAACTCTTCTCATTTTAGGCTCAAAAACTCTGAATTAAGCCCAATCGAAACACAAAGTGTGTGTGTGTGGGGGGGGGGGTCTTTGCATGGTTCTGGATGACATTTTCTCTCTGGTGAAATGAGGTCTGGTCTGTGATAGGCATGAATACAGGGCGCACTGCAGAGTTGAAGTGGAGGTGAGGAAACTGTATGAGGTGGATTAGAATCAGAGCTGAAATGATTAGTTGATCAACTGATCAGTCAACTGACAGAAAGTTGACACAAAATTAACCAGTTTCAGCTCCTCAGATGTGAATGTTTCCTGATTTCTGTGCTAGTGAAAAGAATCTCTGGGTTTGTGGACTGTTGGTTGGATAAAATAGGACATTCATTTGGCCTGGTCACGATATGAGGGCATTTATTATTTATATGGACCAAATAATCAGTCAGTTAACAGAGAAAAGTTTATTTTAGTGTCAGCTGTAGATGAGACCTGGTAGTGTTAGTTTTAGTTGCTAAAGCTGAAACCATTGGTTTCATTTTTCGTATTTCACGTATTTTGAGTTACTTTGAAGATGTTGAATTCAGAACCGAACAACATAAGCAGAGAGCACGCTGGGAGTTGGTGTAGCCTCCCAGTCAGTCGTCAGCTCAGGGCTCTCAAAGCAGGCCTGAGGCAGCGATCATTCGCTCACTCATCCCTGCAGACCAATAATCACCATCAATGCCGGCGGTTGAGACGTGAGCTGGCGGGGATATTCTGGAAGTGTCTGAAGACACAGTCTCTGGCAGGATGGACCTTTATTCAGATGCATTGATGGAAGCCCTTGAGCCTGAATGGAGTCTTTTTGTTGGGGGGTGATGAAGGGGGGTCAGGGGGCACAAACAGGGGGTGTTTTAGGATATTAATATGTCAGGAAATGAGGCCACTCACTTCCTCTGCTCTGCATGAGGCTTTTCATTGTCACGGAGGATCTGACAGGTGACTAGGAGCTGAAGGGTTTGATCGGGTTTGATCGGGTTCGATTGGGTTCGATCGGGTCAATCAGAACCAGCTGAGTCATGTGACCACCCAGCCCGGTCTGCCTGCACTGCTGCTTCACATTGAGCTGAGCACAATCAGTTTGATAATCGATTTATCCATGTAAATAAATATTAATATATAAATATATAAATATAATGATATAAATAAAATTCAGCATTTATCTGTCACCTTCCTCTAGAAATCAACTCTGAGCCTGATATGAAAGCCGATCTTCTCTCTCTGTCTCTTACATTCCCACATCAAGGGGAACCCACGAACCCAGAACCCAATGTTTCTCTGACCCACATTTATCAGGCAACAGTTGAGAACCAGCTCTCTGACGTGTCTCTGTCCCACAGAGGGCAGATCCTGACGTCCTGTCCCTTTGTTCTGTCCTCCAGGGGTTTTTCAGCAAACGTCTCAAAGGCTCCATCAAGAGGACCAAGAGTCAGACCAAACTGGACCGAAACACCAGCTTCAGACTGCCTTTGCTCCGGCCCCCCGAACCCGACAGGTAACCTCTCGTTTTGTCTGTGTATCGCCTGACAGCTGTAGTCCTACTCTACCTCTCCTCCACTGTGTGATCATTTGGTTATTTTTTTTGGAATTGACCTTTAGTTAGGTTTTTGTTTTATTAAATAAAGTTCATGTATCAATAGAAGTAATACACAGTGTCAGTCAGACTAAACATGTGGACAAAATAAAAAATGTGGGTGATTTCATTTGAGCAATTTTCTTCAAAGACGTCAATTTGGGTTCTTAGTTTAAATGTAGTTCTCTCCACACTGTACATTAGTACATAGTAGACTATGTCAGTCCATTCATTCATGTTCATTTTCTGGTTTTACTCGTCACCAACAGAAAATCCTCATGATCACTGAGAGGACAGGATTTTAGAATTAAAATGAATTAACTCCGCCAAGGAGGTTCTGTTCTCACTCACGTCTGTTTGTTTATCTGGTTGTTGCTTTTTTTGACTGTTTGTTGCTTTGTATGCCTGTTCGTTTGTATGTGTGTTTGTTTGTTTATTGGTTTGTCTGTTTATTTGTTGGTTTGTCTGTTTATTGGTTTGTTTTTTTGTTTGTTTGTCTGTCTGTTGGTTTGTTTTTTTGTTTGTTTGTCTGTCTGTTGGTTTGTGTTTATTGGTTTGTTCCGTTTATTGGTTTGTTTGTTTGTTTGTGTGTTTGTGGGTTTGTCTGTTGGATTGTTTGTTTGTTTACCTGGACCAGTGAGGAACTTGTTACATTTTTTTGCAGATCTGGTTAAAGGTTCTGATCCAGGATTTTTTTTCATCACTTTCCTTAACATTCTGAAGTTTTTTTTATTTATTTATTTATTTTACTATTATTATTATTTTTGGGGTTTTTTTGCCTTGGTGGTGAACACACTGCTCAGTAACAGTCTAGTTTTCACCTTAAAAACTGGATTGAATCCAGTTCAGCTGGATTCCCTCCAGCAGGGGGCGCTTGTCCTTAGCCCCGGAAGTTGCCTGCAGATCCCCTCCCACTCCTGCCCTGGGGATGTTCCCCTGGGCTCCCGCCCCCCTCGACGATCATCTCATGGTGTTCGTTTGTCTGGTTCCGTCTGGCGGCTCTGTGATGTTAAGGCTTCGTTTCCTGCTCCAGTTCCGCTTCCTTCTGGTTCTGACGGCTCCTCGGTTCCTCCCGTCATCAAGCTCGATGTCTCTCCGTCTGTCTGAGCTGCCGATGCTCTTGTCTCTTGGACGTTAGTTAAGATTAAGATTTAGAGCGCGACAGAGACACAGAGAAGAGTTGGTTAGTTTTATTCCAGTAACTCCTCATTCCTCCGCTGTTTTCGGGAAGTTGTGGGTGTCTCCTCTTCTTCCTCTTCCTGCTCTTCCTCCCTCCATTAGCCCACCCAGCCTTCCCAGCACTGACTGGAGGTGGTTTTGGAAGACCGACTCCTCTCAGGCTCCAGTACGCTCTGCTGTTTCAATCTGCAGATGGTTTTGTGTTTTCTCTGGGTTTGCAAAATATGAATTATCACTGGTTTTACTGGAATACCTGGATTAATCTTTCCTGCCAAGACAAAGTCCTGGGAAGTCATGGGTCGTCCCTGGAAAAGTCTTGAATCTTCACTTACATTACAGTCAGGTTTAGTGATGGAGGTTGTACCAGTACCACAGTTTAGAAATTACGACAACAAGCCAGATTTATCAGTTTAATCAGGAAAATTGACTTCAAGTGTCCAAATTACTCGACACGGAAAAAATGTCCCCTCGACTGTTTTACTCTTATAGGCTGAGCTACAACTCATTATTATTCTCATTAGTGATTCATGTGCTGATTATTTTCTTAATTGAAGTGACACCTCCAGGTTTCTTGGTTTATCAACCAGCAGTTTTGTAATTACTGAAACAATTACAAAGAAAATGCAGCAAATCTTCACATTTGAAATGGTGGAACCATAAACTTCAGCAAAAACGATCCAAGATAGTTCCCAACTAATTTTCTGCCCTTTGTTTTTGTCTAATCCTGTTGGTAGCAAAATGTTTAACAAATCTCTTTGTATGTTTTTGTTTCAATAAAATCTTAATCTGTAGAGTGTTGAATAAATGTAGTGCAATAAAAAAAGCATAATATCTCCCTCTAAACTGTGTAGAAGTAGAAAGTGAAAATTAGAATAAAACGCTCAAGTGAATTAGAAGTTTACGTGACTGAACTCAGCCGGAGATCTGAGGGAAGACGCTCCACTGTGAGCAGACCGAGTGTCCCTGAGGCTCCGACAACTCCAGCAGAGTGAGACGTCTTCGCTCTGATCTTTGATTAATATCCAATCGATAATTTAAGCTTGTAAAGTTTGTAGTTTTGAATCAGGGCTTCCATTATTTTGATCAAGCAGCTACTGAAAAGGATGAGTCACGTTTAGTGTCTTTAGCCGTCTGATTCAGATTAATGAACTTTTGAGGAAAGAACAGTAAAATTTTAGACGACCTGACATGTTGTGTCTTTCTCTGCTGACATGAAGCTCTGATCAGCAACTGCCTCTGTATAGATGTGTGTTTGTGTGTGTGTGTGTGTGTGTGTAGAGTGTATTGATGCAGAGAGAGTGTGTGCAGCTTTATAGTTGACAGAATGTCAGCCAGCTGGACAGGAGGATAATGCTTTACACACACACACACAAACACAGCCTCTCTCAGTCAGCTCTGAGCTCTGACTCCTGATGGACGGTTCATCTTCTCTCTTCCGGAGAGCTCGAAAAGCTCAGCTCTCCAGAACCCTGAGGTTCAGGTAGGAGTGTGTGTGTGTGCGTGCGTGTGTGTGTGTGTGTGTGTGTGTGTGTGTGTGTGTGTGTGTGTGTGTGCGTGTGTGTGTGCGTGCGTGCGTGCGTGCATGTGTGTGTGTTTCTCTGTGTGTGGAATGTCTGAGACTGATCTCTGCTCTGATTTCAGTCCAGTGGCTCAGCTGTGATTATTCATTTCAGTCAAATTCTCGTCTCCAGACCCATCATAATGATGGACATAATGTGACAGCGTCTGTCAGACGAGATGTTTCAGATCAGAAAACTCTGGTGAAACCTGTCTTTAACAGCCTCTGCTCTGTTTGAAGCAGATGTTGGACCTGCCTCGGGGAATTTATCCCATCCAGACTCAGGAGCTTTGGATGAGATCCAGCACTGGTGCTGGTGACCAGGTCTGGATCTGTGTTGGATTTGGGGGAGAGTTAGTCATGCTTTTGTGCAGGCCAGTCTAGTTCTGTGACACCAAACTGGGAAAATGATTTGTTGAAGGAGCTGCTTTGTGACACTGAGACAAAAGATGAACTGTTGTGTTGCAAGAACAACAGGTGGGTAAAGTCACACTGTGTGTATGTGTGTGTATGTGTGTGTATGTGTGTGTATGTGTGTGTGTGTGTGTGTGTGTGTGTGTGAGTGTGTGTGAGTGAGAGAGAGAGAGAGAAGGAAAACTGTGATGACTAAAAGAAGGAAACAGACAACTAGCCTCCAGCGGGTTGTTCATACTGGACCGTGACTGGCTCCAGACTGATCGTGGTTATAGACCAGACAGTTGATCAATGAAACGATCCGTCAGTTAATCAATAATGGAGACGACGGATGACTGCACTGAGTTTCCTCCCGCTTTGATGTAACAGAAAAACGCCGTTAACGGCCTCAGAGGAACATTTAGAATAATTTAATTTTGAGGGAGCTGTAGTGAAAGTTAAAGTTCAGCTTGACAGGAAGTCACCAGAGGAGGAAGCAGGTGGCATTGATGCCTCTTGCTCGTAGTCCTGTCTTCACACCTGTGTGACGTCTGGTTTCACGTCTGGTTTAACTGATGAATCCAATGAGCCTACAGCTCAGTTAGTATGAGACGCAGAGTGCGTGCATGTGTGTGAGTGCACGAGTGTGTGTGTGAGTGCACGAGTGTGAGTGTGTGTGTGTGTGTGTGTGAGAGTGTGTGTGTGGTCAGTGCTCAGTAAGTGCTTCCTCTGGCAGCACTGGATCAGGTTTCCCTCCTAATGCAGGAGGACCAGCCTGCCTTCCTGTGTGTTGTGGAGTTGCTGCAGCCACTGAACAGTCAGGCTGTATTGTCAGTTCACTGTTTAACCAACTGGTCCAAACCAGCAGACGTCTCCTCTTTACACTGTTTCAGTTTCATCTTCTGTAGAGGCCTGGTAACTGTAAAAAAAAAAATCAGAGAAAAGTCTGACATAACATAATGTCGTGTTGGAATGTAGTTATTTTCTGGACCCCTGGTGGGGTTGGGGGGCTCTTAGCCCCAGGTCAGGACCCTCGCAACCGGGTCCAGCGAACTAAAACACTGATGTAAAATGAAATGGAGTCAAGTGGCAGTTAGACCCGTCTCAGATAGTTTCATTCACTGTACTTCAGAGGCCATAAAAAAGGTTGTGTCAAAGATAAAAAAAAACGTTGGTTTTCCTTCCATCTCTGTTTGTCATCTTGTGAACAATATGAATATATAAGGTTTTAATTCAGTCTGATTTCCGATTGGTCAATGTATTAACGGCATCCACACTGGTCTCAGACCACTAATCCAGGTTTACGTAACTTCTGTGACACAGCAGTGGGATTACACACACACACACACACACACACACACACACACACACTCAGAGTGAATTAAAGAGTGATCTCCTGAAAAGCTTTGGCTCATCACTCAGTGTTTTCTAATGATCACATGATTGAGTTTTCAGACTCACTAAAAGAATTAAAACTACAACGCATCAAAGTAAAAGTCCCGCACTCGAATTATTATTTAGTATTAAAACAAACTTGGGTTTAAATTTAATTATCCTGCAGAAAAATGACCCTGTCAATGCTTTAAACAACATTTTTACCGTTGGGTAGTTTAATCTCTGGAACTAATGATTTTATTATTATTTTGTCACTGAATCATTTGATCATTTTGTCTATAAATTGTCAGAAAACAGTTGAAATTATTTTCCTTGAAGCCACAGTCACATCTAAACAGCTCAAACCCCCAAATACTCTGTTTCTTTCACGAGCTTGAAATGTTAATTGGTTATTGAAATTCGTTTACCATTGATTGATTAATCATCTAATCTCATCAGTTTTGTCTGTATTTCTTTTACTAAACTGGTTTTAAAAATCCATTGAGTTGTGGCTGTGTTTGCATGTACAGAAGAATGGCTCAGCTGTAAAATACTGAGAGAAGAGAAATAATCTGTTCACATCAACTCCACAGAGATTAAAAAAAACCCAACAAAACAAAAACAGTGAAAAAATATCCAGCAGAACACACGTCTCATTTACCATTGGCTCCATGAGAAGCAGCAAATCCTCGCATTTAAAACAGCAGGTAGTTGAAGTTTTTGCCTGAACAATGACTGAGACAATAAATCTATCATCAGAATAGTTGCTGATTCATTTTCTCTGTTGACTAATTGATTAATCGACTAATCATTCCAGCTCTCTTTCTGATACGACTGAATTTAGGTTTACTTTGTGTTTTTATGACCAAATAAACTTTATTGAAGTTGATTCAAAGTCATTTTTTGTGGAGGTAGAGAATAATACTGTAATCACTTTATTTTGAAAACGTCAAAGTTTCTTCTGCTCCTGCTGATGAAGTAGCGGTTGTTGTTTAACTCCGTCAGTCGACCTCCTCTCAGCTGCCTCTATCTCCCGAGGCCGATCCGTAGTTAGACACCTACCTTTCTCCTCACCGCATCACTGGCTGCTGCCTGGCGCCCGCTCTCCCTGTGGATGTTGTTGCCATGGAGACGCCCCTGCAGGCCCAACACGATTGGCCCGCCCCAGGACCTTGTTTACCGCCTGCCGGGCCACAGGGAAGCTTGATAAAGGCGACACTTGGCTCGGCGGCGTTCTTGGCGAACGGAGTCCGTGTGTGGCGGAGGGTCGAGGTCGGAGGACGGTGGGAGGGTGTGGAGGAGGAGGAGGAGGAGGAGGGATGCTCTGGGGATCTCCCCTCGCCTGGCTCTGTGGTTGTTTTTTGTAGGTATTACTGCTCTCCTGCTTCACTGTTGACAGCAGGCGGCTGTGGCGACGAGCTCAGACACTCACAGGAAGTTTCGGTGAATCGTACAGCGTTGTCATGGTATCAGACCCCCCCCCCCCCGAAGCTCAGTTTTCTAGCTGATCCTCTGCTAACTTACCTACTCTAGCCCCGCTAACATGGATTCGCCCGGTTTTGACTTTGTTCCAGATCTCGCGGGCTTCCCAAGCTGAAGGAGTCGACCTCCCATGAGTCCTTGCTGAGCCCGGGCAGCGCGGTGGAGGTTCTGGACCTGAGCATGGAGGAGGATGTGTTCATCAAACCTCTGCACAGCAGCATCCTGGGACAGGAGTTCTGCTTCGAGGTGACACATGGCAGCCGACATGCGATGAACCCAAACCTCTAAAATGCCTCAAACCGTTACTCAGTACTTCCTTGTTCTAACAGTAGTTCAGATGTCATGCTCTCTCTTGCTCTCTCACTCTCTCTCACCTGTCAGGTGACGTACCTGGGTGGCAGCAAGTGTTTCAGCTGTTCTTCGGCCTCAGAGAGAGACAAGTGGATGGAGAACCTGAGGAGGACGATTCAGCCCAACAAGGTGAGACAGGCAAACCCCCCAAAGACCTGGTGGAAAAACTGGATCTGAGACATTGAGCTTAGAGTAGAGGTCTGAAAACGAGGTCTGTTCCTGTCAGTCGTTTTTCCGGTGGATCGGTCTGTACCAGCGTTTCCGTCGGTATCCGTCGTCCACAGCTGCTTCGTGATGAAGTTTCTCCCCCAGTTCATTAAATCCCTGCGGCCCGCAAAGGCAGCGGGACACGCGCCGATAAATCGGCAGCCGTGTCGCAGCACAGGGCCCGTACAAGTGGCCATCCTTTGTTTCTTTCTAGACTGAATTACACGCCGACGACACTAGGCTGCCACGGAATAAACACACACACACAAGCACACACACTAACACACACTCGACTCAGCCAGATCACCGGGACTCGTTAATCCTTTCCAACTGCTTTTGTATAGAAAAACTGGCCTTTTGTGTTTTATTCTTGACAGTGAACACGCTGCCAAGTTCCTGTACTAGTTATAAACACAGACCAAGCAAACTGTACGAGGTCACTGATCCATTAATGACAAACACTACAAGCATTTCCATCCTGATGTGTTTTTACTGAGTTGCAAATGTTAAAATCTAAATATAAAGGTATGTAAAGGCAGGAAATAGCATCCGCATAGTTTTTTTCTGAAAGTGGTTGCTGTTTTGAAATTTGGAACAAACAAATCCCACAGGTGGTGTTTTTAAGTATAGTTGTTGAGGGTGTTTGTGTTTCCAGGACAACTGTCGGCGGGCAGAGAACCTGCTGCGGCTGTGGATCATCGAGGCCAAAGACCTGCCGCCCAAGAAGAAGTATTTCTGCGAGCTGTGCCTGGACGACGTCTTGTACGCCCGGACCACCAGCAAGACCCGCCACGACAGCCTGTTCTGGGGCGAGTACTTTGACTTCTCCGGCCTGCCCGCCATGCACAGCATCACCGTGCACATCTACCGCGACGTGGACAAGAAGAAGAAGAAGGACAAGAACAACTACGTGGGCCTGGTCAACATCCCGGTGTCGGGCGTGACGGGCCGGCAGTTCGTGGAGAAGTGGTACCCGGTCAGCACGCCCACCACCAGCAAGGCCAAAGGAGGGGGGCCGTCAATCCGCATCAAGTCACGCTTCCAGACCATCTCCATCTTGCCCATGGAGCAGTACAAGGAGTTCGCTGAGTTCGTCACCAACAACTACACCATGCTGTGCTCAGTGCTGGAGCCCGTCATCAGTGTCAAGAACAAGGAGGAGATGGCCTGCGCGCTGGTCCACATCCTGCAGAGCACCGGGAGGGCAAAGGTCAGGAAACGCCGCCCACGGGAAGAGTCCGAGGTTGGGGGAGGAACGGTGGGATCACACCGCTGTCGGTAGCTACAAAGCAATAAGACTGGAAACAGACAACACGTGAAACAATCGACTTCGTATTTACAGACACAAGGGTCCCGTCAGTCTCCTCTATCCCTAAACACAGCATGTAAAAAAATAATAATGTTAGAATGGTCCTTTAAATGTCATTGCGATGCATTACACATGAGCGAGTCTGTTCTTAGAAATGAAAACTGCTCAGCGTAATTTAATATTCAGTTGCATATTGAATAAGAGTCTGTAACAATAGAAACTAGACCCGGTGGCCACTGTGCTCAGTGGTTCATCCGGTGCAGACTAATTAATCACCAGCTGTGGTAACTGAATGAAGCCGGTGACTCCGCTGCCATATGTGGAAATATCTCCCCAAGGAATAACATAGAAATATCAGTATCACATGTGGATGGAGCCTGAGGACGGATGCAGTCCACCAGACTGTTCGGGACCCACACGTGCTCACCATGTCCTCTTCCTCCTTCTCCCCTTCCTCTTCCTCCTCCTTTACTCCTTCAGGACTTCCTAACGGACATCGTGATGTCGGAGGTGGACCGATGTGCTGACCATGACGTCCTGATCTTCAGGGAGAACACTTTGGCCACCAAGGCCATCGAGGAATACCTGAAGCTGGTAGGGCAGAAGTACCTGCACGACGCACTCGGTGAGTCTCAGAGCAGCTGCTGCTCACCTGTACCTGCCTGTACCTGCCTGTGTGTTCTTGTGATGGACTTTGAACTGGACCCTTGCTGCCAATACAGAGTCTCTGTCTACTTCTGATGCCTGAAACCGGAGATTTTCCTCCTTCATTCACAGAGTCCAATCCTCAGTTGTCTTCAGACGCGGTTTTTAAAAACGTCCGGTGAAACGAAACCGAGCTGCTTCATGTGTTTCTGGAGATTTTAGGTTTAAATTCTCCAGAGTCGTCCCAGCTGTGATGTAATAATAGTTAATATGTAGTTATGAAGGTTTGGGTTTCAGATGTTTTTGCCTCACTTTAAAAAAAAAGAATAGTTTCAGAGTTTTTTTTTTGAGGATTTCATCAGTGTAGAAACAGAACTCTCACACTGTGGGTTCATGTTCCAATTCTCTACACTCTGTTCCTGAAAAATCAAACCATTTCTGTTTGGTTGAAGACGTTTTGGCTCAAAATACAAAAGTACCCATGAGCCTCAGCTCCTGTTGCCATGGAGAAGAAGCCAGTGGAACTGTGGTATATTCACAATGTTCAGACCCGTCAAACTGATCCAGGATCTGGAGGTGAAGGTTTCATCAGGTGGGAGTTTGGAGCTCTCTGGCTGTTTGTTATTGAAGTGCACCCTGGGAGTCGTAGTTGGTTTCTGTCTTTGAGTTTTAACGTCCGCAGGCGTCTCGAGGCTTTAACCTCGCTAGCACGAGCCAGACTTTTACCTCCGCTTCCTATCACCCGCTGTTAACTAACAGACTGTAGACACAGGAAACTGCTTGATCCAGCTTCAGATTAAAGGCGCAGAAAGGCTTTGTTAGCGTTTTTTTAATTTTCTTTTTATCAATTTTATGCTGGGTGCTAAAATTGGAGCTCACACTGTCTTCACTCATTATCCTGCTTGAAATAATTCTGTCCAGTTTACATCCACTGAAACATCTGGGAGAAGAGAGTCTTAAAATAGTTCCGAAGCTGTGTGGAGCAGAGCGCCAGGAGACCTGCTGCCGTCACGACACACGTCCTGCAGCAGCAGATCAAGGCTCTCACAGCTTTAAAGCCCCGACTGACAGCAGAGGAGTTGGCCAGGCTTCGGCAAGAACAAATCATTTCACCACCATTAATATATTTATGGGCTTTTATCTGAAAATAGACAACTTCTAAAGTCACGACTTCCTGTGGCGTGTTATTTTATTTTGGCGGTGAGTTATTCCTGTCCTTATTCAGCCGTTGTTGTGGTATTTTCAGCCGACTAGTAACAAATGTTATCCACAGTCTGCGTTACACGAGGTTTTTTTTTCCTGACTGTGTCAAGGCTCAGACGCTCAGATGGACTCGTTAGGGCTTAACGAGGTGTGAAGCTGTAAAAAACGTGTTTCTCTGCTGACAGTGAACACCTCGCTGTCCATGAGACGCAAGGGGTACAACTAATGTACCTGCAGTTAGTTAAAGACCAACAGCGTGAACTTTGATCAGGTTTGTGAATGACGTGTGATCACACAGGTGACTCGAGGCCCACTTACTGGCTTTTGAGCTGCAGATTTCAGCCTCGTCGTTCTGCTTTCATGAGCAAATTGAATTTTTCACAGTTCTCAGTGTCTCTTAATTAAACTAGTAATTTAGCAGTGATAACATTTAGAATAACGACATTAACTACAGTATGTCGACCTACTAATATATTTGTTAATACAATACAATAAAATAAAATCACACCCAATAGAATCACTCTTTTTTAGAAAGTCTCACTCCAGTGTTAATGGATCAGCTGGTGTTTGTGAGCGATCGACGGCTGGATGAACAGAGCTGTGAAGAGAGAGGATAAATCAGTTTAGAAATAATGGACTGGTCTCTCCCTCTCTGTCTGTCCATCTCCCCCTGTCTGTCTCTCTCCCACTCTCCCTGCCTCCCTCTCTCTCTCTCTCTCCGTCTCTGCCCCTCCCAGGCGAATTCATCAAAGCTCTGTACGAGTCAGACGAGAACTGCGAGGTAGATCCGAGCCGCTGCTCCGGCGGCGACTTGGCCGAACACCAGAGCAACCTGAAGATGTGCTGCGAGCTTGCGTTCTGCAAGATCATCAACTCCTACTGGTACCGCTCCAGAACCAGCCCACCCTCACACCGTGGCCCGGCCGCATGCGTTCCCTACACACACATTCACACGAACGCATTCGCTCTCGCTGTCATCGCGTCGCGATCTCCCGCTGCAGCTGAGTTGTAGCGGTTCCCTCCTGTGACTCCGCCTCCACAGAGGAGTCCGAATGTGTTCGGGTCAAAATGGAGACAGTTACAGCAAAATAAAAAGTGGAAATATGCCAAATCAACATGAACATAAAACATCAAAATATAAACTAACATCTACAGAAAACTACAAGAAGCAAAGATGAAATTATAAATAGCAGCAGCATTCAGACAAAAACTGACAGAAATAAAACATTGTAAGAAATATTAAAACATTCAGCCAATGCAGTGACTGGTATTAAAACTAATATATGTTGTTATATATACACATGTCAACATATCGACCAGGCCAGTTAAAAACACTGAAGAGGCTGCTGAAAGAAACAAACATGTACATTGTACATTGTTTGAGATGATGATCTCATCTAATAACGCTGCATTTGTTGGTTCACGTCCCCGGTTCACCTCCCTGGTTCCACTCCCCGGTTTACATCCCCGGTTCATCTCCTAGATTCCTCTTCCCGATTCCCCTCCGCGGCGTCACATCTGCCAGAACTCTCTGTTCAAGCAGGAACTTGGGTGGAAAGAGACCAGCTGTTAGAGGGAAGACGCCACCTGCTGCTGGACACAGGCAACAGCAGCTGGTGGCGTCAGAATGGTGAGAAGCCTCCATCAGTGGTGGCCAGTGCATCCAGCGATCGTAAAGGTTTTGAACCCGCTGTTAACAACCTCCGACCTCAACAGTTGAGTTGTAAATGAACTGTAATCACCTACATCACATCAGTGTCCCCTTAAATGATGATGTAAACAAGGTTATTTAAGGGGGTAATTTATGGATAAATTAATTGATTGTAATATTTCTTTATTTTACTGATTATCTTCATTTTTTAAAGGTTTCATATGGGTAAAAAAATCTAAAAATTACAAATAGGACATCATTCCTCTGTTAATCATAAATCCACCATAAAGAAAAAAAAACCCTAAGAGGCCCATATAATAATCGGTTAATTTATTCATTAATCCATCAACCTTAAGTGAAAAACTAACATCCTTCTAAGATACAGACTAAATTTTTTACTCCTTAAAAAAATCCGAACCTGTTGAGTTGTAGCCTGAAGTTAAAAACCTGAAAATTCACATTAATTTGCAGCTGGAAATATTTCAGAGCCCTGATGTGAAACCCCGACACCTCAACCTCGATAACAAATGAAACCGGTCAGTTACGGATTTTTCCATATTTCATATTGATGAAGAAGTTAAGGGGGAAGTCACGAGTCTTAAAATTTTAGTGTTTATTATGGCGATGTTAAGGGGTCTAGTTTTTCAGATGATAGGAAAAAATAAGGCTGTCTGGCTATTAAACACCTGGATTTAGAAAAAGGTATTTCCAGGGGATAATGAGGGATTAGTTAGGGGGACTCGGGGAACTACAGGATTCCCTGAACAGTCTATAGTAAGTGATTTTGGACACGGTGTTAAAATGTCTTCATTTCTGTTCTGGGGTCTGTGAATGAATGAGGACTTGATATTTTTATGGTTTGTTGGTATATTTCATAATCTCTGCTGCCTCATAGCACATAAAGTCAACAGCTGATACTCCAGGTGTTTTCATACTTAGTTTTAGACCAGTGATTATCTTTACTGCCACATAAACCACATTTTTTCCCTCAGACATAATAAAGGGCTTAAGATTTCAGTAATAATCTGCCCCCCCTCAGCGTGTTCCCCCGGGAGTTGAAGGAGGTCTTCGCGTCGTGGAAGCAGCAGTGTGTCGCCCGCGGACACCAGCAGGACATCAGCAAGCGTCTGATCAGCGCCTCGCTCTTCCTGCGCTTCCTGTGCCCTGCCATCATGTCACCGTCGCTCTTCTACCTGATGCAAGAGTACCCCGACGACCGGACCTCCCGAACGCTCACGCTCATCGCCAAGGTCATCCAGAACCTGGCCAACTTCACCAAGTGAGTGCCGGTACCTGCCGCACGCTGGTCCAGGCCTGCGAGATCACCACAGGCTATAAACCTCCTGACCCGAACCCAGTACCAGGTCCAGGAATCAGGTGCCCACTTGAGGGGGGGGGGTCGCTAGTACTTTGTAGTTAATAAATGAAATCATCCTTCATGGTCTCGGGTCAATTTGGGGTCTGCACCAGGCCAGATCAGTCTGGTTCAGGTTTTAACCTTTGACCTGTAGAGGGTATTTAATAAAAATCTAACCACCTGAAATTGACGTTGCCATGGTAATACTGCTCCCAGTCAGAACCCACTGGATCTTGATTTGACTTCAGATTTTTGTTGTTGGTGTTTTGGTTTTGACATTTTCAGCCACGTTACCAGTGGGTGGCGGGGGGGGGTCTCAACATCCACTGGATGGACTGAGATGAAATGTTGTCCTGACCTTCATGGTCCCCTGAGGATGAGCCGTAGTAACTTTTGTTCTCTGACTTGTCCTCTAGCGCCACCATCAGGCCAGCGTTTTAATTGGTCCAACACTTTGTATTATGAGTGAATACCTGAAGAAGTAACATCATCAGCCTCAGCTCTGTGTCGGTTCATGTCATGACTGCAGAGCCACTTATGAGAGATAGGAGGAGAGAGATTAATCATTTATATCCAATGAGTTTGGGTTTAACGGTTTCTGGCTGAAGTGAGTCGTCCGTGGCTTTTTTTGGGGCGGTGTTCAGACAAACTTTCTCAGTTGCCAACACGCGAACGCTCTTTACCAGTCACAGTCACAGCTCTGACTTAACACAGAGATGCAGCGTAAGTTTGTGAACATGGTAAAGTTGAGAAGAAAGGAACCGAACGGAGATAAAGAAAATCTGATCAGGAAACAAGAGAAGCAATGACGGAGCAGAAGACGTCTCCACTGGGTTATTAATGTTCACGCTGTTGGAAAAACCTGGTCCGACCCTGAAAATGATTTTAAGGATAAAATAAGGACGTTAACTGGAGACATGTTAGTATTCCTACTTTTGTTTGTTTTACTTTGTTTTGTTTTGTTCTTGAGACGCTCAAGAACAAAACCAGACAGACAATAACCTGGGAGGTGTTGATGTCCACTTGGCAGGTTTGGGAACAAAGAGGAGTACATGGCCTTCATGAACGACTTCCTGGAGCATGAGTGGGCGGGGATGATGCGCTTCCTGTCGGAGATCTCCAACCCGGAGACTCTGTCCAACACGCCGGGCTTCGAAGGTTACATCGACCTCGGCCGCGAGCTGTCAGTCCTGCACGCTCTGCTGTGGGAGGTTGTCTCCCAGCTCGACAAGGTAGCAACGCCACCCCAGCAGTGTGTGTGCATGCGTGCGTGCGTGCGTGCGTGCGTGCGTGCGTGCGAGCGTGCGTGCGAGCGTGCGTGCATGCGAGCGTATCTGTCTGTGCCGCGGTGATAATCTCCTCACACAGGCTGAAATTTCTGCAGCTTCTAGGTTTTATTAATGTCCTGCCTCAGGGAATAGCTGAGATATTTATGAAGCTTCCTCAGCTGAGTTTCAGGAGGAGAATGAATCCAATGCGGGAGAAAAAGCCCATTTTCCCCATTTTAATATTCCACATAAATGCATCAACTTCCAGCAGTAATTGAATGCATTGTGAATTCATGGATTGGAGAGGAGTCTTTAAACTGGACATATGACCCTAGTCTGGCCGATCTGTGCACACATGTACCAACCTGTGAACATTTCTATGCACAGGAAGCTTTTCAGTTGCAAACGTTTAGGAAATATACATGTAAATTATTGATATTTATCTAATTAGAGATGCATTTTATTTTTAAAATAGTTTGATGTTTGTTCAGATTGGTTGGCGTTTGTTTGGATTCGAAAAATGCATTTGTCAACGCCTTAAATTCACCCACAAATTAGTCCCATTTATTTCCGGGGGAGAGTGAGACGTCGCTGCTTTTATCCACCATCTCAGACACATGGTAGAAATTGTGACAGCGTGTTGTGGTACTCGCCATCAGTGGGCCGTTCACTGAGGTTAATGAATAACTGTGTCACGTGGTAATATTAATGTAGTTCAGCAGACTGTACGGAAACAATGGAATGTTGCACTGAAAATATAAATGTATCACAATTATACAGATTTAAATAGTAAAAAATAGAAAATATAGATTGTCCAGGACATTAACCTGCACATACACCTAAAACCCTGTGGCGTTTTGTCACCTTCACGTTCACCTGTGTGGTTTTTAGATATTTATGCAATTTTTAACCAATACAAATATTTTTACAAATACGAAGTTGCATTTTGTTCATCGTTTAAAAGGAGCTCATTTAATCTCTGCCATCGATCATGTCTGATCATCTGCTGAGGGAGTTACAGCATTGATCGTGATCGGTGATCGGTCGGTGTGTGTGCGTGTGTGATGTGAATATTTGATGATGTAACATGATCGAACATCAGGAGCAGAGGTCACTTGAGTTCATCTAACCATATTAACGCATCACAGCATGGCCTGAACCCTCCTAGCCAACGCCCCCCTCCTCACCCTCACCCTCACCCTCCACTCCCCCCGCTGCCTGAATGCCCCCCCTCCATGGCTGTGCTGTGTCTCACCTGTCTCACCTGTCGGAGCTCAGTCTCAGCATGGCTCTGCTGCGTACGACTATGGTTCTGTTTGGTAGAAGCATGTTGTTCTAGTTGGTTTGGTTTTTGTTTCCATTAAGTTTCCCTCATGTTTTTTTCCTCCCCCTTCCCTCCCTTCTTCTCCCTCCTCCCCCCTCTGTTCACACCCTGTCTGGCCGACTCTCTCTTTTGCCACCATGTTGGTTTCGTTCTCCCACCACCACCACCACCACCACTGCATCCTGGTGCTTCCATTCAAACCACACACACACACGCACACAAACACACATGCACACACACACAACGACTCTAGGGTGAAAATTCCTTCCTGCAGGTCACTGTAGCAAAGCTGGGCCCGCTGCCGAGGATTCTGGGAGACATCTCCCGCTGCCTGGCCACCCCGACGCCGGTCCAGCAGCAGCTGCGGCGCTTCCAGGACCACAGCTCCGCCCACAACATCAGTGGCAGCCTGTCGTCAGGGTTACAGCGAATCTTCGAGGACCCCAGCGACAGGTAACCAATCAGCCAACGGGATTGGGGTCGGACGAGAAGAGGCTGAGCTGTCGATTTGTCTTTAAAGGAAGGTTCACGTTTTTTTCTCAGAGTGACCTAAAACAACAGTGAGGTTCAGCTTCTTGTAAATGTTCCTGTTGTTCATGCTGGGACTGAATATCAGCGCTGATCCAGAGTCAGTTCTTCCGGGTTCAGTCCTCGATGATTAAGGTAGATCAGATAAATGCCAGCGTTGCACAACTGAAAGAATGATGTAGAGCCACACACTGTTTATATCACACAGATCTCAGGTCAGTTTATCGGCGGCGCTGGTCCAGGTCCACATGGAACGTAACTGTCCAGTTCAAGCATGGTTGGCCTGTCATCTGCATTCATTTTTAAGAGGAACCTTTTCGTCCATCATGCAGTTCTTACTGAACCACACACACCTGTTAGCTCAGATTTATATGTCTACCGAGAAAAGGCACGAACACAAGGATCGATCCCAGGATTTCAAGAATCAAAATCAGATTGTTCATATTGAAATTGTGATAATCAGATTTTTATTTGCTGTAATTTTTTTCCGCTGTAAATGATCCACAGCCCTGACTCTGTACAAAACTACTTTGATGTGCACTTGAAAAATCGTGAACTTGTCCTTTAAAGATACTTTTTGCGACACTGAAATTGGTTTATTTTTTTGCACAGACAGAAAATGATCAGTTAACACAGTGTTGAGAGGGATGGTGAAAAATGATTCCAGCTGAACCGTGAAATGCATCTTTTTTTTTAAACCTTAAATTGGGGGGTTCCCCGTCCATTACACCTTCTTCGTGTATTTGAGCTGTTATTCAAGCAGTGAACTTCTCAGTTTGCCCCTTTGGAGCTTTAACATCGGGATCAGCAGCGAAGCGTCAGGCTCAGGGATTCAGCTGATGTCTGTTTAATAGACTGAGGGTCGGTCTCTAACTCCCTCCTGTCGCCTCCTGCAGCCGCAGCGAGGTTCGCAGCCTCCAGTCCGGGGGGGGCGATCGGTTGGAGGGGTACGCTCGGGGTACGCTGGCTCAGCAGCTTCCCTCCGCTCACGCCAGCTTCTCTGACCAGGAGGAGCGAGACAACCCGCTGCCCAACGGTCGCAGCATCTCTCTGGTCGACCTGCAGGAGGCCCAGACCCTGCACGGCCCCATGGGGCCCCCGCCGCACCACGAGGCCCCACCCCGCCTCAGCAGGGTGGGCTCCCAGGCCTCCATCGGCCACAGTCCGCCCCCGCTCGGCCAACTCCACTCCAACCCGCTGACCCCCCAGCCGGCGCCGCACCAGATTAAAACCCCACCCAGAGACGCCCAGCCGCAGAGCGCTCCCCAGGTGAGGCGGCCGCTCCACCCCTCCCTCAGCCAGCAGCGCAGCCTGCAGCCGCTGTCCTTCCAGAACCCCGTCTACCACCTGAGTAACCCCGCCCACAGCCTGTCCGCACGCTCCGCCCACTCACTGCGGCAGGACTCCAGCTCAGAGAACCTGAGCACCGAGAGCTCCCACAACAGCCACAGCAACTCCGACGACTACGGCAGCCAGGTGGGGGTCAAAGGTCGCGCGCCATCCAACAGCAGCCTGGATGAGTCAGGAAGCAGGCGGAGCACGCAGAGCGAGGAGTGTCTGACGCCGCGCCGCCACGCGCCGCCTGACCTGCCGCTGGGGGCTGCCACAGCAGTCGCCGTCCCCCGACAGAGCACGACGGCAGGCACTGCCCACATCGTAAAGGTGGAGCAGCAGAGCAGGGGAGGGGGCGCCGTCAAGACGCCGCGCTCCCTCCCACACAGCGCCTCGCTACGCAGCAGCAGCAGCGCCAACACCAACACCGAGCCGACGCCTGCCGCCCCCCATGCCAACCGCCAGCAGTCTGCCTGCTCGGTGGAGAACATGGCTCCGCCCCCGAGGAGCTCGGGCAAACAGCCGCAGCAGGTAAGACTGACACTCACCTGGGCAGAAAGTCGAATATGTCACGACCCCTGAGCCTTTTTACCTTCTGCTGTTCACGATTTGTGAGACAATGAGTTGATTTTTCAGGAAAGAAATTTTTCCAACGGTCACACATCACCGGTCTGTGCTCAGGTGGTGTCTCCCGTGGACGCGGTGGCGGTGGCGATGTCCCCGGTGGAGAGGACGGCAGCCTGGGTCCTCAACAACGGCCAGTATGAGGAGAAGGACGAGGGAGGAGAGAGGAGCAGAGAGGAGGGCGGGAACCCTGAGAAGGTAGAGACCAGACTCAGCCACTAAAGGTCCGAAGTTCTGAGGATTCTCCACATGTTGTTATTGATTCACTGATCAGATTAATTCTATGGTTAAAAAATAAACTTGACATAAAACTGAGTAAAGTTTTAAAATGATTATTACTAATTTAATTTAACTGTGACTTATAATAAACTTATTACAAAGAGCTGAGATAAATCTGTCAGGAGGCGGCAGCAGAGTCAAACATCTGGTGTCAGACAGTAGCAAGGAAATGGGACCCAGAACGCTGCCCTGTGGGACTCCACAGCCTCTGTAGGCTGACACGTTCACTGTCAAGTAAAAGTTCTGACAGTTTGGTGGAAAAAAGCAGGTTTGTCGTGGCAGATGTTTTGATTTGTCGTAGTAGGAAAAGCACAGGTGAAAGAACCAGGTGACGCTAGAAAAGAGGTGGCTGCTATGACCACGGCAGAAATCACAAGTGTTACTAGCGACAACTGTACGGACACGTCAGGATGTCTGCCCCAATGTCAGATCATGTGATCACCGTTACCTTTCTGTCCATGACCCCCCCCGTTCCTGCAGTATGAGCTTGAGATCTCCCGGCTGAAGGAGCGCCTGCGGGTGTCGGGCCGGCGTCTGGAGGAGTACGAGCGGCGGCTGCTGGCTCAGGAGCAGCAGATGCAGAAGCTGCTGCTGGAGTATAAAAACCGTCTGGAGGACAGCGAGGAGAGACTGAGGAGGCAGCAGGAGGAGAAGGACAGCCAGATGAAGAGCATCATTTGCAGGTAGGGACCGACTCCACCCGCCCGGGCCGCACAGGGTAGGGAAACTAAACATGCCCACATGCTGCTGGATGGATGATTTTTCTGTCAGTATTTTACTGTTTTTATATTGTTTAACAAAATGAGCTCCAGATGTTTATAATTAAATAAAATGAGATTGGTGAACAATAAACTCAGGGAAACAGGATGACGACTATGAAAAAATATTTTTTATTTTACAGGAATTTTAACATGAACAAAGTGAAGAATTAATTCAGGAAAGAAGTAAACAGTCAAAATGTCTGATGCCAGGGAAAGGCTGATTTTAAAGTGTGTGTGTGTGTTTGTGTGTGTAGGCTGATGGCGGTGGAGGAGGAGTTGAAGCGGGACCATGCAGAGATGCAGGCCGTGATTGAAGCCAAACAGAAAATCATCGACGCTCAGGTACAGACAGGCAGTTACACACCTGTATCCTCACCTGTTTCCTCACCTGCACACACAGTCCGGACTATCATTAACCCCTGAACCAGCTGCTGCCCTTTGCAGTGAATTCACTCTAGTACAGTCAGTGGGATGATGATGATGATCAATGATGCTTATAAAGGTAGTTATCGGGGGTCGGAGGTCAGCCCACAGTTGTCACGGGAACACATGAAAACCAGCAGCAGCTCTGCCTCTCATCGTCTCTTCACTGATTTCAGGTCAGTAACGGATGTGAAATAAACCAATCAGGCAAGTAACTCTAGCCCTGCCCCTCTCCAACCCCCACCCACCACCATGCTGTTTTTATAAATAGGATGAGGGCTAACACACCTCACACCTGCTCAGCCAATCACAGAGCAGATTTTGTGAACTGAGGGAGATCAGCAGCTGCACAGGAAATTCCCTTTCAGTGTCAAGTTAAATCGGTTTTGTGTGATAATCTCAACATGTTTAAGATGAGTTTGTGTTTTTGGAACTCACCTGATCCAGGTGTTTGGCTCTGTTCATGGTGGCTTTATTTCAAAGTAAAAGTGCATTGCTATTCAAGATCAATTCTAAATTCAACTAATCAACCCCCTGTGTTCAAAGGATTAAATTATCTGGATAACGTGTTAATCTGGATTACTGAAACCGCATTTGATGGCTTGTGTAAATCATCTGTCAGAAAATTCTCACTGACAACTTCATGTTATTGAACTGTTCCTTTAAAGGCAGTGTTTGTCCAGTCAGTGTCCTGGACCCTCTGGACCAGCTGCTGGTGTGCTGGTGTGTTAGGCTTTGAGCTGGTTTTATTTCTTTTTGGCTGCTGCCCCCCCCCAACGCCCGCCCTCCTCTCACCCCCCCCCTCCCCCTCCAAACCACCAGAGCTTCCTCTTGTTCAAAATAAAATGAGGCCAACAGGAGGTTTAGAGTCAGCGTATCAGAGGAGATGATGTCGGGTGCCCTCAGGTGTTTCTTGGTGGTCTCAGGTGAATCCAGACTGAGCTGTTCACACTGATTCCAGACCAGTTTGACCTCCTGCTGAACACAGAGCTTCAGTCTCACTTTTTCTGTTTTATTTTGTTGGTTTCTTTTTGGGTTTTTTTGGGCTGTGTATATTTTCGGCTGCTGCCCTCAAACTTCCTGTTCTGAGTGATTCACGCTCTACAGCTGCCGGGTCAGAACCACATCACACTCTCTCACCTTAAAGTTCCATTTATTGGCCCTGTAAGATGACAGAATGTGGGTTCTATAGAGCTTTACAGGAACAAGTTATGATCAATTTAAAAGGTATAAATCCCTTAATTTCTTAATTTGATAATTGAAAATACAGGGATAAACTTTCATGCTGTTTAAACCAGAGAAATAATCCTTAACCATGTTAATACATTATAATTAACAATTTATCTGAAATTTGCAGCTTAATAATATTAATACATAACAGTAATATTTAAATGTATAAACCTTAAAACAAAAGGGAACCTAAATTGTTATTTTATACATTAAGGGGTCTCTTTTCCGTCTTTAATCTGTGCAGAAACCAGGTCAAAATTTAAAATATCTGCCCTTAACATCTCCGAGACCGAATTCATCACTGACTCAACTCTGGACAAACTATTTAATACCTGAATACTGAAGAAGAGTCCCTTAAAATCCTATTGAGTAGCAGCTGAAAATATTTTAGATCCCTGATGTAAACCAGAATGCCTTAACCACCATGAAATCCCTTAAAAATTGACTGAATAGAGCCGTGCTTTCATTTATACCTTAATCCATTTAAACCCCTAAGGGTGATCCACCAGTTTCAGTTTTTAAAATTTAGAAATCCCTTCTGGGGCTTTTATTTTCTATCAGAATCATTGACTTACAAGCTGAATAAGAATCCCTTAAAATCTCATTAATAAGCACAGTAAAAAGAAAAAAATCCCTTAACTCATTGTAAATGGATTTGACAAATATTTCACTTCACATACATTGTAAATCAAGGAAGGAGCCATTGAATCCCTGAATATACCCCTTAAAATGTTCAGGGTTAAGGTCTCTGGCCCCCAAATGCACTGATGCAGACTAAGATGTTTTCTGGGATTGATCAAGGGATTTTATTTCCATTTATCACCTTTTTCAAACCTTGTGAAGAAAAGACTGATGGTGTGGTTTTAACCCGACGGACCGACAGACACAGACCCAGCTCTCACCCTCGTACCTGTAGGTCTGACTTCCTGTCCCACCCCCCTTCTGTCTCTGTCCAATCAGGAGAAGCGGATCAGCTCTCTGGATGCGGCGAACTCGCGGCTGATGGTGGCGCTGACGCAGGTGAAGGAGCGTTACAGCGCCCCCGCCCTCCACAACGGCCTGTCGCCCACCAACCCCACCAAACTGTCCATCACTGAGAACGGAGAGTTCAAGAACAGCAGCTGCTGATTGGTCGACCGAGACCCTGCCCACCTCACATCTGCCGGCTGCGGCTGCGTGGGCGATTGACCAGAGAGAGAGAGACAGAGAGAGAGAATTCAGGATCTATAAATCTATAAATACGAGTGTAAATACTGGAGGTTTGATCTGTTCAGTGTACAGAGTGTGAGTGTGAGTGTGAGTGTGTGTGTGTGTGTGTGTGTGTGTGTGTGTGTAGTGTCACAGAAGCACAGTGAGGAAGAAACAAACCAAAAACTAAAACGCACTCGAGTTTTCTAACTGACTTTTTTATGGTTTTTATTTGAATCTTGTTTCTGTCGTCGAAGCTGAATTTTCGTTTTGTTGTTTTTTAGAGTCGAAGCTTTTTTCTTTTTTTCTTTTGTTTCGGGTTTTAATTTATTCCTCCACGCCCTCGTCCTGTTGCTGATCTACTGAACAGACACCTGTAGGATCAGGGTCAAAGGTCACGCCTGTCTGCTGTCCCATGTTGAGAATAAAAGCTGCCTGAAAGTCTAAAACCTGTCGTCATGGAAACTGATTTTTTTTTTTTTTTTTTTTTTTAAGTTTTGACAGTTTATAACTAATGAGGGAAAATGTGATTTCAGCATGTCACAGTATTTTTTGACAGTGGTTGGAAGGTACTAGTACTTCAGTATTTCCCTTTTACTCCACTACATCTCAAAAATATGACTCATGACTTCAATATATTTACATTACTGGTCAAAAGTTTTAGGACACCATCATTTTTCCGCAAACTAAAAATCCAGAAACTCTGATAGAACCCAAGATTGTTCAGCATCAGAAATTGGTTCATTTCCAGATTTTTCTTGCAGCAGTGAAAGGAAACGATTCCCGTTGGTGGAAGACCAGCACAGTATCTAGACCAGAACCACATGGACCTGGTCTGAGACCCACTTTCTGGACCATGTTTGGTTTCTACTGTATAAATAATCAGCAGGTTTTCAGCTGCAGATTTAAAGTGTTTTTTTTAAGTGAGTCACTCTGTTTTTGTTTTGTTTGGGTTTTTTTAGACGCAGCTGATGAAGTTTTTAATCATTTAAGTCTCAGAATAACAAGTTTCAGATGATCCTGAGCTGGGAAGTAATTTACTGAAGTGTCTGTACAAGGAAATGATCAATCGATCAATCGATCAATAAATAAATCAATCAATAAATCAATTTATCAACAGGATAAATGTGCAAGTATTTAGATTATTGATTATTTAGCCATTGGACTCAGGGAAAGGGATCATTGATCTGGTTTGTAATGACGTTTTAAATTCAGAACAACAAACAGTTAAAACTGAAAAGATTGAACTTGACTTTTTACACTTTTATTCTACAGCATGGAGTCGTAGCTCCAAATAAACTGACTCCAGCTCAGCGCTGCCATGTTCAAAATGTCTTCATACTACTACTAATAATCATCATCATCATCATCATCCAACTATCTAACATTAAAAAGAGTCAGTCTGCTTCTTCAGTACATTGTTTTGTTACTGGAAAATCAGCAGCACGAGTTTGGATGAAAGTGAAATATTAATGACTTAATTCTGCTTTTTACATTCAGTGTTGTCTTTGTATATTTATTTATATTTATATAAGAGTGTGTGTCTGCTAATTATTTCTTTCTATTTGACCTGAGACTCAGAGAAAAACACACTCCAGGTTTTCGGGGTTTTTTGTTTTGTTTTTTATATTCTACATCTGCTGCATGTGTTTAGATGGATGGAAGTTTAAATGAAGTTCTGTGAATTTGGCTTTTTGAGGGAAAAACACCAAAGGTAACTGACTTCAGGTCAGATTTTAAGGGGATAAATAACTGCGCTTAATGTGGGGGTTTTTACTGAATCAAGTAGCCTGAACGTCATCCCAGCATTAACACATTACACTGATGTTTCCGGGCTGTTTTCCTTTAATTGTGGAGATAATCCAGCAATTTATAGTTTTCACTTCTTAAAAATCCATGGCTCATTATTATTATTCAGTAAATCCGAAGGCGTTTTAACAATCCGTGTGTTACAGTCAATTCATAAATCATTTAATTTAGAGGAATAAACCTATTAATACCTGAATGGGAATCACTTCAAATATTTTCATTTAGCTCTTGAAAAAAATACTGACGCCAGACTCTTGATTAAACCCTAAACTCATCATTAAAGACTGTTCTTTAAATAAACCTGCGGAGTTTGTTACCACAGGTTCCGTGTATCAGATTAGACTGAGGGTAAATTAAGGAGGAACTGAGGTGATTTAACGTAATTTAACGGGATTTCAGGGAGACGTGTTCAACTGAACTCGAGCGCCAAACTTATTCTGACGGGCGGCAGCGGAGCTGTGTCCCTAACCTGACGCTGCAGGTGAGTCGGCACCGACGCGCCGCTCCCGTCGCCGTTTACCGGGTTCTTTCACCGCGACCGTCTCGCTGCCCCCCAGGTGTGTGCTGACGTCACCACGCTGCTCAGGTACCTGCTGTCGGTTCCGCTCAACAAAGCCCAGGTGCTGGAGAAACTGTCCGAGTCGCTGCCGGTCCGGGGGCCGGGCGCTCCAGCAGATCCGACCGGAGGCCGCGGAGGGTCGGGCGGGACTCGGGGACTCGGGGACTCGGGGACTCGGGGAGCTGAGCAGGAAGGTCCGGACGATCCGACACTCGCTGCTGGAGGACGCGCCCCGACAGGTAAAGCAGCAGCAGAAGAAGAAACGAGCCAGGGTGCGTCCGCCGCGGACCTCCAAAATAAAGGCCTTCCTCATGGACGAACTGCACACGGATAAAAATAAAAAAGATAAAAAGATTTGTTCGGGTGTAAATAAAGAAGTTTCCTGTGTCACCTCAACACCTGTAAAGTTTCTTTAGTCAACGACAACTCACTTTGAGCAACGAAATATATTGGGTCAAACTTTCTGCTCCTTGACTCTGATCATTTCCCAGAAAGTTTCCTGGAGTGAAAACACAGACAAATTCTACCCAGTTATCCATCAGGATAAACCCACCTGCTGCTGGGAAGCCCCGCCTTCTCCTGCAGGTGAATCCTGATCTCCGATCACTTCTGCTCAAACTTACCTGCGACAAGTTTCCGGCAAAAAATACAAAGAAATAAAAGTAGAAGTTTGACGATCAGACTCTGCTCTTCGGATCCTTTTGTCCCTCGGATGAAACATTGAGGGTTTTAAGTATTTGAAAAGTTGGTTGTGATTTTTATGATCTTGAATATTCAAATATTTATTTACCTCGTGAAAATCTATGAAAAGTAAAAAGTAGCTTTAATGTTAATCTACCATGAAATTAAGGTAATTCACAAATTTGACTGATATTATATTATATTATCGCTGAAAAATAATAAGCAATTATTGTGATAATCAATTAACCATTTAAGTCAAAGGGAAAAAATTCTCCACATTTTCAGGTTCCAGCTGCTTCTTCACATACAAAGAAAACTGAACAACTTTGTTCCGCTAAACAAATAATAATGAAACGTGGTCCAATCTGGTCCAGTCCAACACCAACCTTAACTGGGAGCTCAGCAGTAAACAGAACTGAATTTACACATTTCTGACAAAAAAACCTGAAAATTAGAAACAGATGTTCTGGCAGCTGTTTCACTGAAAACAGTGGCCACTGAAAATAAATTAAGATTTAAAAGGAAAACTGACAGAACAGTGAGCAAGAAGGAAAAACAGGCTCCTGGTTCTTCAGGAGAACGACCATCATCTGGTTTTATAAAATGTCTCCAGAATGAAATAGTTTGTTTGGTCCTGAGACTTTTATTTTTACAGATAAAATAAAACTTCTTGCTTCATTGAGTTGGTGTGAAACGATCGGACGCCTGAGAAGAAGAGAACAGCACCACTTCCTGTTTTTCTTGTTAAGTTTTTATTATGCTTAAAAAAGAAAATTAAAAGACAGAGGAGGTGGTGATCAAAGAAAGAAAAAATATATATTCATATTCAAATATCTTTATACTTTCCTATTCATATGATTAACAATGCAAAGAAAATAATTCCCATAGTAGTAGTAGTGCTTAAGTAAAGTTCAATATAGACTTTTATTATAACAAAATAGGCAGTTTACCGAGAGTTAAATATCTGTCAAAATCTCATTGTACAATAATTGCCCGCGTTTCGGACACACCTGCGTCGCCTGGAGGCGGCGGCTCGTCTCCAGGTCGTCTCCAGGTCCGCCCACACAGGTCACGTGATCCGCCCCATCGCCGCCGCCGGACGTAAGCGGGGTTTACAAGACCAAGACCGGGTTTGGACCCGCATCACCAGAGGGCGCCGTTGGAAACGAGCCCCCCCCCCCAAAAAAAAATCGGTAAAGAATGTGACCGTAATGCTTCATTATTCAGAGTTAAATTCAGACGATGTTAATTAAAAAAAAAAAACAAAAACCCAAAAACATCACTTCCTGTAGTTTGTCTTTAAAGTCTCATTTTCTCAACGCGAGGAAAAAAAATCTGAACTGATCTAAATATATTTTATATTTTATTTTCACCATCGAACTGAGTTAAGGAAAATCTGTCATTATGACAAAGTTCCTCTTAATTAGATCATTTTGAGTTTTCTCATTAAGTGATAATTGTTTATTCATAATTATTAAATAAATATCTGGTAACTTGTGGATTATGAGAATTTTTCTGTTATGATTAATTCATAAAGCTTCAAGTTTTTTTATGATTCTCAGTTCATCTTCGTATAATTAGTTTTGCTATCAGGTGATTCCTTTTTTTTTTTTTAATTATCAAATAAAGATCAATAATTCTCACAGTTTTAATGTTATGAGTTTTCTTGTTGAATAACCGTCTTTGTCATCTCAGAGTAAACTATGAGTTCATTAATGTTTTCTCTTAATTGAAATATATTCTTCTCATAATTTTGGTTTTCATATTATCATGTAACTTTCTCATAATTAAAATCACGTTTTCTTTTGATAATGAGCCTTTACTGTAATTATGGGATCATTTTTCTAAGTAATGATTTTTCTTTTCCTCATTATAACATCCTGATAAGTATAGGATCATTTCTAGTAATTATGACTTTTCTTATAGTTGAGAATGAGACGATTCTCACTGAGCCATAATCTCCAGTTAAAGCTTGTCTGAACTATTGAATCCGATTTTTTAATTTCTAGATGTTTCTCTTCATTTTCCAGTGGAAACAGCAGCAACAGATTTATTTCCTCTTAAAGAAAATGGACTCGTTTTATAGAAGAAAATTATTTTTTGCAGTGCAAGATGAATAATCAACACTGTGACCTTTGACCTCATTGGAGAGGGCGAAGCCTAATGCTTAAAATGCAAAATGTTCCACGATAAAATCATGAGTTGTTGAGTGAAAACAGATGGTTACGACTCATCTGTCTGAAGAAGAAAAAAGGTGATGGAGTGTTTTTCAAAGCAGGTCAGTCCCAAAAAACAGATTTTTACTTAAAAGCCTTTTTCAATTTAAAATCCTACGGCTTCTAGGAAGAGGCTGCACAGCGCCCTCTTGCGGCGGAGCAAGAAACCCTGCAGTGCGTCCCGACAGATGTTCGGCAGCAGCGAAAAGCCACGAAAAAAAAGTCGGCCGAAGTGTAAAAAAAAAAAAAATCAAAGGGATGAAATGAGCGCAGAACAGAGGAGAAAAGCTGTGACGTCAGACACGGAGGTGAAGGGGCTGATGGGAAATAAACGGGGGATTAACTGACATATGCTGTTAAAGCTCAAACGTGCAAAGTTTTGCCTTCTGTGTCTCCGGCTACCTCTGGACCAACAGAGTCCACCTGAGAGTGAAACCCCGTCCGTCAACCTTACAAGAGCAAAAAAGGGTGAAACCCCCCCCCCCCAAAAAAAAAATTAACCGAAGGTAAAATCTGCTTCGTACGTTGCTTCTTCCTCCTCGTCTCCTCCCTTAAACATTAAGGAGCTGTACCGTGGTGACTTATGTCCTCACACTTCCTCTGTGCTTTACTCTGCTGGTCAGGAAAAAAAACAAAAATAAAACCTGACGACGGCGTCCGCTTCAGGCTGAAACAACCGAAATGAAACACTCTCTGGTCAGCCTCCGGTCGGGAGGGGTGAAGAGGAGGAGGTGGCGGCTCTAATCTTCATAACTTCTCCTTGGACTGAACCCAGATGAACGGACCTGACTGCTCCTCGATGATCTGCTTCACATGGTCGTAGATTTCCTCCAGGGTGTCGCCCTGCACGATGGCTGCAGCCGGCGCGCAAACACACAACAAATACAAGTTAATGAAGAAACACGACACTAAAATAACAACCAGCAGAACCTGAAACACCTGCTGACTTAAAGGAACAGTCTGCTATTTATTCAGCCTGCCTGGGGGCAGGGCCTCAACCCCTTGTGTGTCACAGGTAATCATATTAATAGAAACATCCTCTACTGCCCTAAGGGGCCAACCTCCAGGGGCCAACCAGATATTAGAAATGAACATCCACTAATATTCTGGTTTACATGCAGCCGTTTATAATCTGATTAACGTCAATGCCTCCGTGGCGTCGCCGCCATATTTCGAACTCTTTCAGGTGAGTTTATCCTCAGTCCATCAACGGGGGCTCCAGGGCTCAAATGTCCGCCCCCGCAGGTAAACTGTCGTCTAGTTGGTTTGTTTACGACACACAACGCCAAGTGTAAACAGGCGACAGGCCGTGAGCCAGAGGTGATGTGATCGTCGTCACATTTAAAATATTCCTGGAATATGACATGAATGTTGACTGAAGCTCCCCAACTGCAGTGGACTGCCGCCACGTGATTGGCCAACTGTACAGGTGCCCCTAATACGGTGCTCACTGAGAGCGAGGCAGGTTATAGGCAGAGCCGTGTTCGGGCCACAGGGGGCGCCGCTGACTCACCTGTGAAATGCTCGGTGAACTCCTGCTCCAGTTTGGTGGCTCTGTCGAAGGTTTTCCTACCCTGCTCCTCCGTCAGACGCTTGTTCATCTCCCTGCGGGAAGAAACAGAGTAAGAACCGGCTGCTAAAGGGTCGATGGCGAGTGCAGACGTCCCCTGAGTAAAAGGACTGAAACGAGGGACTGGGTCGGGCGTAACCGGCTCTGTCCCCGATGCCGACGGCGGCGACTCACATGATGTTCTCCACAGACTTGGGCTTGATGAAGATGGCGATGGGGTGGAGCTGGGCCAGCTGCAGCCTCTTGATGGCGTTCCCTGACACATCCAGGATGCAGTGTTTCCCCTGGGGGGGGGGTGTCAGAGGTTTTAAAATGAAAAAAGAAAAAAACTCTAAAAATTGCTTTAAATAAAACCTTGTGAAGCAGAGTGTCAGTTTCACAGAGAATCTGCTCAGTTATACATAACACACACATATTATATATATATATACATATATATATACATATATATACATATATATATATATATATATATATATATATATGTATATATACACATATACTTATATATAGGTTTTATTTTCACTGTTCAGTCCAGTGAGGAGCTGACACTGACACTTTACCTGTGTTTTATCACAGGTAAAGATCAGACTTTATTGATCTTTGGGGGTAAAGTAATTAACGAATAGTTTTATCCAGTAATCTGAGTTAACATTTACTTTCACTCTCGGTGCTTCAAGTACATGATGCTGCTGAGACTTTACTTTTACTTGAGTCAGACATTGAAAGCTTCTACACCCTGATCTGACTCCTGGATCTGGTTTTAACCCCAACTCCAGTTTTCATTCTTCATGTTGATATTGAACCCTGAAACATGGCCACAGGCCCCGTTCAGGCCTGGATGCGGGAGCTATCGGTCAGTGTTCACACCGACAGTCTGATCGGAGTCATGGTACCTTCTCAGCCACCTCCCGGACCGACTGCACACTGGTCCCGTACAGGTGGTTGTTGTACTGCCCCGCCTCGATGAACTTGTGGTCCTGGATGTCCCTCTCCATCTGCTCTCTGGACACCACAAAGTGATAGTCTCTGCCATCCACCTCGTAGTCCCGCTTAGGCCGGGTCGTATCTGAGGGAAGGGACCGGCAGAGCTTTAGGGTTCAGATCAGTGTGTTTCTTTTTGGTAGGAAGGATGATGTCTAAATCATTATGGTTCAAATCTATCCAATCGACAGTAAACGGGACCGAGAGTGTGACGTTCTCTCTGGGTGCGCGTGGACCTACGTGGGACGCAGGATCCGAATTTGTCGGGGAACTCGGAGATCAGGTCGTCGTTGATCCGGTCTTTCATGGGGCCGAGGATGATGACGGGACGGGTGTAGTTCACTGTGGGAGAGGACCCGGACACGTCAGGGTGACAGACTGGGACCAGAACTACTCAGTGACCTGACCAGGTAACAGACCAGGTCAAACACTGACGCGGTTCTGAAGAGAACCTATAAAAACTGACTGTACTGTGTTAATTATACAGTTGAAGTTCTGCTGTATAACAACGCCCCCCCCACACACACACACACACAGTCATAACAGAGTCCTGCTGCTGTCCGCTGAGTTAACACTTTTTATTTTATTTATATTGCACTTTATTGGCCCAATTGATCATTTCTAATGTTTTCTATGTCTTGGACTGTTTAACTGTTTAAAAGCTCTCATGCCTCAGGAAGTGAGTGATGTCTACTTTCATTATTGTTGTCTGAGCCTCAGTATTATTACAATAAAGCTGCTGCTGCGTGGACCATTTTACATCTCATTCTTGGTTCATTTTCTCTCCCATGAGTTAAATTCTGCCACAGTTGTCTCCAGTCTAACAGGATATATTGTAGAGTTTAAACTCCTGCTCAGGTCTGAATCATTACAAAAATATAACTGACTGACACCCCCCCCCCCCAAGGAGCCCTGAATGGATCTGACGAAGATCAAAGCGTATTTACCTTCCTGCTGAATGACGGGTTCATATGACAGAACGTATTCCTCCTGTCCACCTGGAAACAGCACATACACACACACAACGCTTAGTGTGTAGAAGAGTGTTTAACAAAGTCAGCAGCATGAACAGGAGCCAGGGTGAGTGAAGGATGAGGGGAAGAAGGGATGAAGGCAGTGAGGACGCGAGGTGGAGGAAGTGAGGTTCATTTACTTTAGTCAGTTTTCAGTTACCGTCTGCTCCGACCGGATGTTCTGGTTTCTGTTGTCATTTTGCGATAAAAAGGTGAAATCTGGTTTATTTTATCGAGTTCAGAGAGGAAGAGAAACCGGTTCAGTCGGGAGCTTAACCAATCAGAGGAAAATCCTACCGCTCTCAGACCTGATGGTAAAAACCAAGGATATTTACAGTGTGTGTCTGACCAATGAAATAAACCATTGATTGACCTGTACTGTTTTTAAAGCTGCTGAACACTATTAAACCACCACGTCTGTTTTTTTAATCCAAAAACCACAGGAAAAACGTTTATCTGCGTCTCATTTCTAATATTTGCTCTTAAAGTTCCTCAGACTCAGGTTAATGGCTCAGGTTAATGGCCCACGTTAAAAAATAGGCTTCGACGGTGACTTTTTCAGCCCCGTTGTAACCACAACTCACAGAGATCTGATGTTAAAAACTACAGCAGGATAAAATCATCCAGGAACAAGTTGTGCAGATCTGTGTCCTAATGTTAACAGGACACGATGTTAACAGGACTGTCGATCTGCACTCAGTGGATTTTAGATTCATGGTTCACATAATTATCAATTACAAGGAATCAACGATAGGAAGCGTCTTAATCACTGAGGAGTTTTAATTTTCACAGAAATGAACTGAATCCAATCACATCTGTGTGAAAACCGATGGATGATCAGTGAAGGGTTAAACCACCAATGTTGATCGTTTTTTTTTTTTTGGCTTAAAATCAAAGTAAGAAGCTCTCTCACACACACACACACACACACACACACACATTCATCCTCTCCAGGGTCCATGCAGCAGTCAGAGCTGTGATGCAAACATCTGTACAGGCAGCATTCAGGGGAGCTAGCGGGGGGGGGGGGGGGGGGGGCTGTGTGTGTGTGACGTCATGCTGTCATCAGCCAATTGGTGGCTTGTGCTGATTAATATGATCAGTGAGGGGGTTAGCAGTTAGCAGTTAGCAGGGTCAGTCAGATGTCACGCTGGCCGTCAACGTGTCCCATCAGGTGAAGCAGGCGGCGCAGAGTCAGACTTACGGTAGCTACTCTCACTATCGCTGGCATTAGAGGTCACGTGTTCTGCAATCACACAAAACACAGGACACCGGGTCAGCTGGGGGGAGGGGGGGCACCGCTTTCCCCACCCAGAGCCGCCATTGTGCCGAGGACTCGAGTCCGAGTCCAACTGCGGCGGATCAGAAATGTTCAGTCTGGTGACACTTTGAGCAAAACAGCTACAAAACTCCAGCACAGAATAAAGTTTCAGCACAAACAGGACATTGAGCACTGAGCCTTCAAATCCCAAACTTTCCAAAACTGTTCCATGACTATCAACCACAGTTTTAATGACTGCGTCTTTATGTCCTTATCAGGCAGCAGCAACATTGCAAATCCTCCTGTGTGTCCCTGAAAGCAAACACGGGTGTAAAATTCATGTCGATGAACCTATAGCATCACATCAAACAAAAATATCATTATCAGTCGAACGGAGCCGAAACAATTCTGACAGAAAACTCATCAGCAACATCTTTAATAATCAGTTAATTGTTTAAGTAACTTTTTCACCAAAATTGGATATAATCCATTTGTTTAAGATGTTAATACTTCCTATTTTTCTTTGACTCAGACTGTAAAATTTGGGTTTTTAACAAATTGTCAGACAAAAAAAATTGGAAAATTAGTTTTGGGAATTTGGGATGAACCTGATTTCAATCATTTTAAAAAGCAAACTATAACAAAAATAACCAACATTAACAAGTGATGAAATTAATCCTTAGCTGTGGTGAAAAGTAGAACAAAATCTCAATTTTATCAAGGGCAACGATTTGTTTGAAATCATTCATTTAAACAACAATTTTATTAGAAATCGTAGCAGGATGTGATGATCATGTAATCGTGAGATGATTTCATGACAAGTTAATGAACAAAAAAACACTCGATTATTACTAAAATCTACAGAGAAAAAGGTGCAGAAATGGTCCTTAAGATAAAAATTGGAACAAAGGATAAAATGCTGCTTGCATGGTCCCTGGTTCATTTTATTTAACGTGGAGCAAAATAAAATACTGGGAACAAGATATCATTTTAACATGTACATGAACCGTTAATAATATAATTCACTTTAATTTGAGCTTAAATCTGTTTGTCTGGGATGATACATCACTTACTCTCATTCTTCTGTGTTTTACATAGTGGAGTGAACATCACGTCCAAACAAAACTCAGTGTCAAAATGTGTGTGAAGAACCAAACTCTAAATACACAAGTTGTTAAACCTGCTGTGACCTAAAGTATTTAAAGTCTGAGGCTCTGACAGATGTTGGCAGAAATTTTACTCATTAATTTAAATAACTGCCGATTATTTCCAGATTTGGTGACTGAGACTTTCCCTTCAGATGTGGAAGAAAACCAGCGTTCTGTGCACAAACATGGATGTGAATAACAGCAGCAATTTACAATATGTACAAACTGTATTTGAGTTTCACTGATCGGAAAAGTTCCCACTTATTAGTTTCTGATCAGAAACTGATGGGACAAACTGATTTTTCTTTCTTTCTTAAAAGCACCAGCTGATCTGAACTCTGTTTATTTTTATACTTATTCTGGCCTAAATTCAGCTGCTCTCTCTTTAGAAAAAGTCAAAGACCTTCATGAAGTTAGAGAAACTGAACTGGATCAAGGTGTGATGTAGTACCTGAGCATTGCGTGTGTGTGTGTGTGTGTGTGTTTGTGTGTGTTTGTGTGTGTGTGTTGTGCGCGTGCTTGTGTGTGGGGGGGGCAGATGAACATGGGATCTTTCTATGAGAGTTGTGACAGAGTGAAGAAGAGATGGAGCTCTGGTCTGGGGGATCCTCCCTGGTCATGGTGAGGAAGAGGAGGGTGGAGGAAGGTTCACCTTTTCCACCAGGAACCAACTTCAATCTTTTACTTTTATAAAATATTAATTAGTTCTGATGTGGGAAAATAAAGGATCATTCCGCTCTATAATCACAGACACTAGCTTTAACAACTGGAGCAGATCTTTTCTGTTATGACTTAAACAAACACCATCTAAGTACTTCATCATGTTCCCAAGTGTCCTGCTACAGAACACAGAGCCCGCTACAAAACAGAACCAGAGAGGCGGAATGTGTCAGCCGTCGGTTACCTGAGACTCCATGATCCTATATCCTCCAAAAAATGGAATCACACCGACAGGCGTGGATGATGTCACACATTATGACAAGTCCACACTCATTTGGATTATAAATCAAGTCTTTGAGAGTAAAAAAAGTATTAAGTAAAAAAATGTGACTTTCCATCAGTATGTTTATCTGTAATAATTATAAAATCCTGTTTCTCTTTCTGGCTTCAACACAAAACTAAAAGGCTTTTACTGATTTTTTTTTACGTGTTTGTTTCATCTTCTAAATCCGAGACGGTTATCGGCAGCGTTGGCTGAAGGTGGATCCTGGTGGAGACCAGGAGTTGTTTTTTGTTTTGTTTTGTTTGTTGTTGTTTTTTGAGGCGGGGGGCGGGGGGGTAGTAGTGGTGGTGAGACTTACTGTGGCCTTTGGATATCATGTCGTCGCTGATGTCCTGAGGTCAGCGGAGCCGAGTGAACAACGAGGAGAGAACAACCACAGAGACACAGAGTTACTGAGTTACAGCGACAGACAGAGAGAGCAGAGGGAACGCGGCCGGTCAGCAGGGCTGTGGGGGGGGGCCATTTTACCTCCGGGGAGGGAGGGTCTGGACTCTGTCCCCCAGCAAACATTCTGAGGCGTTTTCAGTAAAACAGATTCCTCAAAACCACAACCAGTTTTTCGGGGTTTCAGGAGCTTCAGTCTTCTTTTTCATCAGTTTTTTCGGCTTTGCCCCGTTGCCCTGACGACCGGTGCGTTTGCAGCACGCCGCCACCAGCTGACCTCTCTTCCTGTCGCCGAGCGGTAGTCTCTCAGACAGACAGATCGCCCACCCCCGCCTCCCCCCAACGCGCTGGTACTTACGGTCGACGTCGCTGGTCTCCTGCTCGCTCGCTTCTTTGCTCTTGTAGAACGGAAACTTTCGGGAAAAGAGGTTCTTTTTACGCTTGTCATTGAGAGACTGCTGAGGAGGAAAAGGAGTAGGAGGAGGAGGAGGAGGAGGAGGAAAAGGAGGAGGAGGGGTGATGGAGTAAAAAAAAAAAAAAAGGAGGAGGAAGAAGGGGAGATGGGGGAGTCTGATGTCGGTTTGGACAGAATGAGAAGCTTCTGTCTGAGTCTGTGGACGACGCTGGCAGCCGGATCAAATCAAAATGAGGATAAAACTCAATCAGCAACTGCACTTAACGTATAGAAATTACAATTAAACATAAATCTCAAGGAAAACGCCAAACTTATCACTATAGCTACAGGAAAAGAAGGATATACAGATTTTTATAGATTGTTTTACAGTCTCTAAAGTCTCCATCGGCCCGTGACAGAGGAGTTGATCTTTAACACTACTCGATGAACAGGTGCGACTTTAATCTGCTTAATAAAGAGAAGCTAAAGTTGTACAGTTTCAGCAGCAAAGCAGGTACAGATTTTTGAAAACTGTATTTCAGCATTAATATCTATGCAGGTTGTATGATTTTTAGCTGTTAAATATGTAGGAAATCAGATCTCTATCAATTATACTTTTATATATACAAGACCAGTTTAATTAAAATATACCTGTATGTTGATAAATAAAAGCTGACGCATCCTGTTTGTACCTTCACTGAACATTTTGAAAAACTGATGTACTCAGGACTAAAAAATGTTTCCTCAGAGCAGCTCACACCGACGTCCACTGAAAACAGTCTGACCACAGAATCAGACGTCTGCCCAACCAGTTTATTGTTTTTGACTTTTACTATGTAGCACGTGTGTGTGCGTGTTCACACACATACACACACACACACACACACACACACACACACACACACACACACTGACCCTACAAGTCCCTGCGGTGGCTGGAGACGCTGACTTTGACGCAAGGACAGTGAACGCAGCGGATCAGTCGGACAGCGGCAAGACGAGGAAAACCGAACATGCAGAAAACATGCAGAGACACAGCAGCTACGATGCTGAGAGAAGCCTACGCCTCTGGCGGCAGACGGGTCCAGCCGGAGCTCGTCGGCCACCAGGAGGAGACACGACCGAAGGGAATCAAACTCCGAACCCCAACAGAGCAGAGCACGAGGCCCCAGCTGTAAAACTAGTCTCTAAAAACCCTCATGGGATTAAAATCAAAGCAACTTTACCTTTTAAACCTGGACGAGTGAACTTGGTTCCTCCTAAATTCTAAATAAGAGCGAGATTTAAAGCTGCACAATTCAGTTATTTGGTCACTTGGAGGGAAGAACTTCTCACAGGATGAGAACTATTCACACATTTGACATATTATCACCTAATAATGTCTGTTCTAGCTCTAGTTTTGGTCTTCCCCAGCTCCTGAGGGAAACCTCTGGCTCTTTAGCTGCTAATCGCTCCACCCTGTTAACCAGCTGGTCTCTGACTGGGTCTGTCTGCTGTTTGCCAATGGTGGACGGTGGCTCTTATTCTGAAACACTGAGACTGAACCGTACAGGAAGCGTGCTGCTAAACCAAACTATGGGCTAAACGGGGCTAAAAGGCTCGGAGAGTCAGTGTGAATTACCACAGGTGTCATGTCCACCAGACACCCATCGCTCTAGATGTAGTTATCAATGAGAGTATTGATTAGCGCAGCTTTGGCTCAGATGCTTCCTCCTGCCACTTCTCTTTCCCTGAGCTTTCTGTTGACACTGTGGTGAAACAAAGCTTTTACCCTCTGCAGGGCTCGTTAGCGAGGGATGGGACTGGTGCCGATATTAGATCACATGCTGCACCTCAGTGTTACCCAGCGAGAGAGAGAGAGAGAGAGAGAGAGAGAGAGAGAGAGAGAGAGAGAGAGAGAGAGAGAGAGAGGGAGAGAGAGAGAGGGAGCGGGATGGGAGGAGTGAGGGTGAGGGTGAGGAGGGTGAGCAGGGTGAGGAGGAGGAGGTGGAGGTGGAAGGTCTGTGTGAGCAGCAGACAGTCAGACATCAATGTCAAGCGTTTCTCTCTGTATGAGGAGGGTGGAGGGACTGGGGGGAGTCATGCATGTTGTTTTTTTTGTTTTTTTTTGTCCTTCCACCCCCCTCGCCATTGCCAGACTGGTGTGTTAGGCAGCGGGCGGCGCCGGGCGAAGATGTTTCTGCCGACGCGTGTTAAAGCAACACATGGCCTCAAAAGGTGCTGGGGAGGCGCTGCTGCGGTTCGGCCGCCGAGACGCTTGAGCAGCAAAGGGAGACGCCGCCTCAGGGGTCGACAACGGCATGCAGTTAAATGGCGAGCTGCTCTTTAACGTTAGTCAGACACGGTTGTTAGCGGGTGGAGGTGGCTGCGGCCCAGACACAGAGTTCACCTTCAACGGTCTGACGGACGACGGGTTTACAACACACGGACAGTTCTGAACTCAGAAGGATGACAGTCATGCAAAAATTACACCGGTCGTTACACAAGCTGGTTTAAAGCTAAACACATGAAATGACTAATATGCTTAGGATCCTTAATATTTGTCTGAAAAACTGAGAACGTCTGCAGAGCGGAGAAAGAACACTCACCCCCCCTCTGTCCCGAGACTTGGCATTGAACTTCACCGTCTTTAATCTTGCTCTCTCCTTCTTCTCCACCCTGGACGGGACAGAAGGTCAAAGGTTAGCGGAGGTCAAAGGTCAGAGCACCAGATTACCAGTGAGTCATGGGCGACATCCACCTGGTGCCGTGTTATAGAATTCTCCTGGTTCCATTTTCAAATCCAGTTCCCATTTCTGATAAAACCACTATAATCTGTGAAGTTTCCCTGCGAACAAGTCTTTCAGCAGACCTTAACCCCCTCAGCCTCTTGAAAAAAAAAAAAAAAAAAATCAGTAGAGAACATCTACAGAAAGCTCAGACGACATTATAGTCTTCTCAGTTTTAACTCTTGAAATGACAAACACCAGTGAAGGTGGATGATCAGTGTCTTGGTTCAGGCTCAGACTTCGAGGTGCTTCTGATGACAAAAATAACCCCAAGGGATGGGACCCCTTCATAGCTTTCTGACCCCCTTTAACCTTAGGGGCTATGTGGGGCTCCTGTCTGTCCCCAGAGACAAGACCAGGTCCAAACCCAGTTTATGTCTGGACCACATCTGGTCACTGTGAAAAAACTGTTATGGAACCAATGGAAATTTTCTAAATGTCGCTGGATGACATAAAACGCTGATCAGTATCATCATGACATAACTGCGTCATATTTACATTCAGCCAGTTTCACAGCTTTATCTTTTTGCTTCTCTCCTACTCTCTAATCTCACATATACAGTATTTTAATTCAGCTGAATTCCCAATAGAGTTGTTCCCATTTTCATTTTTCATTTTCTCTTTCTGTTGTCAGACAATGGAACAAGTATGAAACAGTGACTGAAACGTGGCCCATTAAGACGACATGTTAACCAGCAGCGACTTCTAAGCCGTTTCCAAGCTGCTGCTCTGCTGCTAAAATCCTGGTTTTATAACAGAGACGTCGTCTGACAGAATCACCAGACACATGAGTTAAAGATGACAGCTGTGACGTGATTTCAGGTGCATTTACCTGTAAAATGATCAGTAAGAGAAAGTCAGAGGCTCCTTCAGAAGAAATAAAATTAACTTCACAAGTTCAGTGTTTAAGGTTTTTCCAAATTAATATCTATAAAAAGTCAAACTGTAAAATGTGTGAAAAGGATTAAAAATCTAATGAGGCAGATTTCAGCCATTTTTATTTCCACTTCCCACACATTTACAGAGACGTTTCAACAGGCATCTAAATTTAAAACAGGGTTGAAACCTATTACACCGGACCACACCAGTCACGTGTGTGTGCGCGCGCTACTGACCGTCTCTTGCTGGGGATGACCCCAACCTCCTCCACCTCCCCCTGGGCCGTCAGCTGCCTGGCCTGCCACCACTCGTCGTCCGAGGCGTTCACCACGTGAAGGATGTCTCCGAACTTGAAGTTTAGCCCCTGACTGGGCAGACCCGAGTCCCGGGTCTTGTCGTAGTCGAACAGAGCTCTGAGCCACAGACATGCACGGTAGAGTAGTTCTCTCAATAACAACTTACACAAACTTTTCAGAAGCAAAACTTGTGTCTGAAACTGGACTGAGCTTTATTTGAAAATCTGGTGGACTTTTAGAACGATCATTTTCCAGAGCTTTCGACCACATCTCACACTAAGACCACGAGGAAAAAAGGTCTAGTAGGTCGACTGTGAGTGATGATTTTTCTAATTTATTTTGGTCTATTCATTATATGATTGTACTTGTTTTCAACTGATAAAAAATCATTCTAGGTCACTTTGATTAATGCAAAAAAGTTTAACATTGTTCAAAAATAAAATTAAATTCAAATGAATTTAATAAGCTGACTTAAATGACTTATTTAGAATTATTTTTTCCTGATACATGCAGCTCAGTGAATCTTATAAAAAATTAAATAACCTTTAACAACTTTAATTAATTATATACGCAGTATATTTAAAATACAAAAAATGCCCCGTGTTTCCTATTTTTTTTTTTAATTTCTTTACCATATGATGCCAGTTTAGCATAATCAAAAATGCACAATTAATTTACAAATTAAAAAAGAAAAAGAACCAACTATTAATGATAATAAAAATAAATAATAATAAAAATAAAAAATCATCATCATCATGACTTGACCATAATAATTCAGTATTAACTAAATGTATTAATATTATGTATATGTATGTATGACTCTCGTCGCCTATAATTTGAAGCTCTGGAGGTGAGGTGGACTCCCCCAGGTGAGCTGAGCCGTTACCTCACCTGACGTACAGCGACCTCTTCTGACTGGTCCTCAGAGATCCAGAACCAGAACTGATGCTGCTGTTCATCATCTGCTCCCTTAGGTCGTGGATCTTGGCCTCAAACCGACTGTACTCTGAGGGACAAGACCGGGTTCAAGACCAGAACAAGTTTCTCCGTTTGATTTAATACAGAAAAACATTTTAAATTTCGCTAAAATTAGCAATTTTCTACATAACTGCAATTTTTGTCCTATTTTTGTACTTGGCTGATTATTCATGTTCATTTATGTTAAACGCAAAGTTTTTTAGTTGCCCATAGCTGTTTGTTTTCCATTTTACATGGCTGAGATGATGGAACCTGGGTCTTGTCTCATTAAAAAAGTTCTCGTTCTGATTCCTCTTTAAACTGATTTCCCCAAACTAGTGATGGCGTCCTGCAGGTGTGTCCAGGTGTCTCACCCTCTGGTCTGTAGTGGGCGATGATGGTCACCGTCTGCCCTGCGTTCTTCAGGGCGGCAGCAGCCTGTTCGTGGGTGGCGTTACGCAGGTCCACCCCGTTCACCTGAAAACAGTTTAAAAAACAAACAACACACACAAGCCACTGATCAGGATCAGAGTCACCTGACTGGGGGCGGGGGGGGCTGTTCACAGCCCCAATCTCTGTCAATACTTAAAGCTAAACTCCAGTGAGGTGTTGGGAGAGAAAAAAGTTGAAAAAAAGTGTGACGATAGAAGAATGAAAGTTTCATGAAAGAAAACACACGTGTAGAATTAAAAAAGAGATGCCATTTCTGGTTCTGCTCCATGGAACTTTCATCCTTTTTATTGTTAAAACTGCCAATCAGGAGTCGGACAAGTTCGTGAAAGCAGCACTGCTGGTTCACACTGACTTGCCAAGTCCGTGAAACTGACTGATCGATCAGTCATTAATCGGATATAAAAAACAGATATAAAAGACAGAAAAGCCTTTGGAGATTTCTGGTGGAAGTGTGTGAAAAATTAAAAAAACGAACATACAATCAAAGAACAGACTGACGTTGGTTCGATAATCACCAGCTGGACACACACATTATAACACTGTAGACTCCTTAGACTCGTTACCAAGCTGAGGTTGTATTTTAATGTCAACAACTGTGTGTGTGTGTATGTGAGTAGTTTCTGTAGTGTGTGAGTGTGTGTACGTACAGAGACCAGTCTGTCTCCCTTCCTTAGCTCTCCACAGAGGTCAGCCGGTCCCCCGGCGAGGATGAAGGAGATGAAGATGCCCTCTCCATCCTCCCCCCCCACGATGTTGAAGCCCAGCCCCGTGGCACCCCGGTGCAACACCACCTTCCTGGGCTCCCTATTGGACCACAAAACAGACAGCAGCTGTCAATCACCCTGAGGTCACGCGACAACAGACTTGACAACAACAGACGACTAAAACCACGAAACAAATCAGAAACAGACCAGATCAATGACAGTGACGGTTACAGAGCTTTTATTTTGTGGTCAGGTCTGGACAGGAAATCCTTTTTCACAGTAAAACCCGAGGGCTGATGGAGTTGTGTGTATTTGCAGCTTTGAACCAGTAGAGGGCAGAGCCCCCTTTGTTTCCATCACAGACAAAGGGGCCAAATTTAAACACCACCCCACCCCCCACCCCGACCCAACCCCATCCCAGGACCTTCTGCTGATGAGGACAGTGTGGAATAAACAGAAGCTTCAGAACAAGTGAGTAAGTGGACCTTGATTGGAAATTAAAAAACGAACATACAATCAAAGAACAGACTGACGTTGGTTCGATAATCACCAGCTGGACACACACATTATAACACTGTAGACTCCTTAGACTCGTTACCAAGCTGAGGTTGTATTTTAATGTCAACAACTGTGTGTGTGTGTATGTGAGTAGTTTCTGTAGTGTGTGAGTGTGTGTGCGTACAGAGACCAGTCTGTCTCCTTCCTTAGCTCTCCACAGAGGTCAGCCGTCCCCGGCGAGGATGAAGGAGATGAAGATGCCCTCTCCATCCTCCCCCGATGTTGAAGCCCAGCCCGTGGCACCGGTGCAACACCACCTTCCTGGGCTCCCTATTGGACCACAAAACAGACAGCAGCTGTCAATCACCCTGAGGTCACGCGACAACAGACTTGACAACAACAGACGACTAAAACCACGAAACAAATCAGAAACAGACCAGATCAATGACAGTGACGGTTACAGAGCTTTTATTTTGTGGTCAGGTCTGGACAGGAAATCCTTTTTCACAGTAAAACCCGAGGGCTGATGGAGTTGTGTGTATTTGCAGCTTTGAACCAGTAGAGGGCAGAGCCCCCTTTGTTTCCATCACAGACAAAGGGGCCAAATTTAAACACCACCCCACCCCCCACCCCGACCCAACCCCATCCCAGGACCTTCTGCTGATGAGGACAGTGTGGAATAAACAGAAGCTTCAGAACAAGTGAGTAAGTGGACCTTGATTGGAAATTAAAAAAAAAAAGTCAGTAGATTAGCACAATGCAAATGCAGGACCCATTAATAATTATTAATTCAAATTTAATATATTTTGTTGCATACTTGTTTTGGGACTAAATTATCTAATTTTCACCAATTGAATTTCCAGTGAAATACAGTGTGAAATCTATAATAATATTTGCTGTTTGCTGCTTTATTTAATTTTTTAACCATAAAATGTCTTGTAACTTAAATACACCGGTCACAGTTCTTTAATATACAAATTCCCCAGTTTATGTTATAGATGTAAGTTTAACTTTTCAAAGCTCTATGAAATGACCAGGTCATTACTGAGCAGTGAACCTGTGCTGGGTGATGTTTTTTTTGGTTCCGTCCTCACCTGGTGACGTCATCGTCTCCCAGCATGCTCTTCGGGGTTGGGGAGTAGCGTCCCGAGGACGCTGGCGGGGGCAACGTCTGGCCGAGGAAGTTGGGGGGGCTGATATGGTTTTCCATGTGCTGGGAGTACGCTGAAACAGGAGGAGACCGAGCGGTCAGGTTAAACCTTCGTCAGAAAAAAAACAAAAAGCAAAAAAAAAAAAGAACTAGGTCCACCGTCGATGGGAAGTGAACATGTACGTCTGAAGAACCAGGATCAGTCGGGGAACTAAAACACGTTCACCTGCTCCTCCCAGACATATTAACTTCAGAGTTTCTGTCCAGCTGGTCAGACACTCACCTGTCAGGCTCCTATTACCACCTGATTGGATTGGGGGGGGGGGTAAACTGAGCCAGTGAGTGAGAGACAACCAGGGTCTGACCATGAACCAATTGTGGGCTATTCGTGGATTTATTTTGACTTTCTATACCTGCAGCCAGGAGTTCCCGTTTCAGGCATTGTTTCCTACTGTCATGCGACTCTGTCCACTCCAGTTTACCGTGGACTTAATGTGTGGTGGGGGCCAGGGGCTATATGGTTCCACGGGCCGAAGGTTAAGACAAAAAATAGGAGAAAAATCAGCAGATCAGCAAGGATCCCTCCGTAGCGGTGATGATGTTCCTAAAACACCATCACGGTGGATGTAATGTTAATTCAACATCGTTCATTATATCGACATAATTCATTTTCAGATAAATTAAAGATTTACAGGTCGCATGACCACACAGGCATGTCTGTTTTTTGTGTAATTTCAAGGATTAAATACCTGAAAAATTAAAGTACTTTCACACATCGATGCTAAACGGAGAGAAAATTCAGTCTCACAACATTTCCCACATTCCCTGATGCACCAGGAGAGATCAAAGCGATGCAATGGTGTAAACACTGAGGATATAATCCTCATGCCATCTTCACTAAAGTGATCATTTTATTAATCACTTCAAAGTGTTAACGAGAAAATAAGTCTGCGATAATGTTGAAGTTCAGACAGTAGTTTAGGTCCTTTAATCTGCTGGTTCCTGCTTCTCCAATGTAAAGATTTTCTTTTTTCCACTTTTTTTTTATTTTCACAGTGTAAAACTCTTTGGGTTTTGGACTATTGGTCTGAAGACGTCGTCTAATTTACATTTTTATAAATGATCAGGGTAACTTTGTATTTTGATCCATATATTCAGTTGGTGCCTGTAACATCTGTAAAGGGATTAGAAACCAACAATGGCCTCTGGGCTAAAACACACATGTACAGCAAAGTCTGTTAACCTGCACTGTCCCAGTTAAACGAGCCAATGAATGAAACTGGAATGAATTGACTCATTAACTGCTTTTTTACTTGTCCAGTGTTTGCAGTAAAAGACTGATGAATCTCTAAGTTAAAACCTGTTGTTTCCCCTCACGACAAACTTCTGCATCAGCTGAAATGAGGAAAAGAGCAGTTAAAGGCAACAGTGTGCCCACAAGGAAACAAAGAAATGGCTCTACACTTTTGAGATCAGTGCAGAAAATATTTCAACTCCAATATTTACAGAAAAGTGTTAACGTCCTAAATTGTTCTGGAGCTGCAGTGTTTCAGAGGTTCGTGATCCAAGACAGACAGAATCACGGGTTCAAACACCAGTGAAAATCCGGTTCTGTTGACTCCCCCCAGGATCCGATCTGATCCATCCAGTGGGTTCATGTGGTAACTGGAGCAGGGGATGATGGGACGACCGAAAGTGTTGTCGCTACGACCGGCTCGTCTATTTCTGTGCCTCTGCAGCGGCAAAGCGCACTTAACAGAATTATTTCTCATTCATTAGCGCTGGCTCAGATCTTTGCTGTCCAGTGTGGCAGGACATCATTGTACATAATGCTGCCCCCCCAACCCCGGCCACCCCCACTGCTCAATGTTAAGTGCACTGCAGTGTAGCTGTGTGGATTAGCTCGGCCACTGTGGCAGCAGCTGAAGCCTGTGATGCAGATCGACACGCACGGATTGGATTTGCTGCTTGTCCTTCACGCATCCCAACCTCAGCATTGGGAGGGGGTTTCAGGGGGGATCTGTGACAACATGGCGTCTGAAGGGACCAATGGTTGACTCTGACAATGAGGAAGTGAAAAAAAAAAAAACACAGAACATGGCCACGACATCCAGCTTCAGTCGTGATTTTATCTTTTCTCCATGCGGATCTGGACCTGTTTCAGCTTGTTCAGCATTTGGCTGAGACCAGCCTGCTCAGGTCTGGTCTTAGGATCGAATTTAGGTGTCAGCCCATGTGAAGAGCTCCATGGCAGGAGACCGACTGCAGACTGGCTGGAGGTCCTGTTAATTAAAGCCTGAACAACGGTCGGACCAAAGCCTTTCAGCCTCCGACAGGTGAAAACCAAAGTCAGCATTTAGTATTTACTGTTGTTGCAATGAAAGAATTCAGTTTTACTGAATCTATGATTTTCCTTCAGTTTTCTGTGATTTCTACTTGTATTTTTACTGCTGTCCTTGTTGTAGACTGTCTCTGCGGATGGAGATGAGCTGTTGACTAAACCTGGTGCATCTCTTCTCCCTGCACGAGATGAATGTTTTCATACATGGTCCCTGATAAATAAAAGTAATAAAAATTGAAGGGTTTACATTTTTCTCGGATTGAATGGTATCCACTCTGTCAGTAGTTTCCACTGTGACTGCGCCTCTAGTAGAAACTAGTTCTATAGGAAATGGTCTACTTGTAATAATGAGTAATAATAGTGGGTAATAATAAAAGATCAATGACAAAGTCAGAATAATATACCTACTACTATAACAGTGGACCAAACCAAAACAAGCTTTTCCATCAGACTATTTTACCTTCAACTGGACTATTTTTAATTTAACAAGACATATCAAAAGTCCCCCCAACACACACACACACACTAGGATGTCGTTTATCTCTTTCATGCAGTGTGCATATATCAGAGTTAAATCTCCTACATTTCGTATTGCACTGTTCTTAGATCGTCTCTTTTCTTACTGGTCCATTCAGTCATCGATCATCTGATCGTCTCTGTCACCTTCTCCTGGTCTGACAGTCCAGAAGGACTCGTCGGTCCGGCTCTAGGTCTGGATCCAGGCCTGGGTCCGGATCCAGTTTGTCCTTCAGCATCTCTACATCACAGGTTTGACCAGAGGAGTTGTTGGGAACGGATCCAGGTTCGTGCTCTGAATGTGATGGAGTCGAGTTCTGCTGCATCTTGCCTTTGAAATGTGTTGTCTGATGAATTCCACTGGGAACAGCCCCCCCCCAAAAATTCATCATCAAAGGCAGACTGCCGTCCCTGATGGATTCAACACTAAGTCAGGGTCGGAGGCAGAAAGACAGCCGGGCCCCACGCCTGAACCAGGACCTGCTAATCTGGTTTGTGTGATGATATAAGACGGTTACCAGAAAGATCCAATGCTGGCCTTGTGTCGCCATTTGGCCGAGGGGGGGGGCAGCCCATTTAACATGATGGCAGGGTTTCAGTCAGACCATGATCTAATGCCCTGTGGTACATTCACGGTAGAGGACTCTTAACAGAAACAAGGTTTTTCTAGCATTTACCTGCTGATCATACAGACAGGCGATAAAAAAAACACAAAAAACAAAAAAGCAGAAAACCAAACTCGTCACTCACAGTTGGTGAGGTCGGGCGGGGCGAAGCTGTCATTCATGAAGACACTGTTGGGTTTAGCCACTTTCAAGTAGACCACGTCAGGAGTGTTTTTCAAGGCAGTGACGGCGTGTTCGTGGCTCACTTCCTCCAGGCAAGAGCTGTTCACCTGGGACACACACACCCACCAACAGGTCACCACTGAGGGCAAAGACTGACGCTTTATAACCACATCTGAGACCAGAGGTAAACTTGGAAAAAATGCCTCACACCACCTGTAATTTTCCAACTTCAACTTTCCAAGCCCTAAAAAGATTAAGTTGCATTCAGGGGTCTGTATCTGCACTTCAAAGGAGAAGAGTTTACATTTAACGTTGCATTTGATTACTGCCTTGTTACTTAGTGAATTAACGGTTCAGGAATGGAAACCACCTGGGACTCTGAGCCACTAGTCCTCAGCAGCATTGAATCAGACCAGAAACTGGTGTGTTAACTTGGCATCTGAGCCCGACACAAGGAAATCTGGAAGTTTTATGACACTGTTGGATATTATTTTGTGACCGAGGACTATTTGAGAATCATAGTGGATTTGAGGGGCTGTCATTGTAAAAACAATTTTTTAAAAATGGGTCAAGGTTGTCTTTGCCCATAAAATACACCTTAAAACATCTTTTCAGAATAAGAATAATGTTGAAAACCTCACTGAAGTTATAATAATCTTAGCAGCCCTGTGTTTTTAGGCCCTGCCACTCCATATATGGACACAACATTTTGGAAGTAACATGGCCGGGGTCCTTACAGCCAGCAGCTTGTCTCCAATCTGCAGCCTCCCGTCTTTGTGTGCAGCCCCCCCCTCGATGATCTTGGTGACATAGATGCTGTTGTCGCCCGGGATGTGCTGGTTCCCCACTCCGCCTGCTATACTGAAGCCTAGACCTGCAAAGACACGGGGACCGGGACACAGGGTGAGGGGGGGTTGGGGGGGTCAACCTGCCTGCACCAAACATGTTAAGACTTATGTCTCCCTCCGAATCCCACTGCTGCCAATTTAACACGGGCACAAAATCAGGGCACACGGATGCACAGAGGCATATTTTAGGGTGTTTCCATGGAAAAGGAGGCTTTGTTCTCGAGCCTGGCGTCTTGTCTGAGTAATCATGAGGCCCTGAGGGATTTCACTAAAGCTCCTCAGCAAGCACAGACACCCCAGCAACAGATCCAGCAGCAGATCCAGACCATCAGGGGCCAGAGGATGCTCAGAGAGGACTGGCCTCAAGCTCTACGCCAGATCTGAGCAGCCTCCGGTTCACCTCTGATCTGGCTGGATATTCGAACCACGCGCAGCGGGCGCCCCCGTTACCTTTGGGTCCCTTCACCAGTTTGATCTCCATCACTTTCTCGGAGACGGGTTTCCTCCTGCGGACGTAGAGCCGGACCAGGGAGCCGGCCTCCTTCAGAGCCTCGACAGCTCGGCTGTGGGTCACGTCCCGGACGTCCACCTCGTTGACCCTCAGGATGACATCGTTGACCCTGGAACACACACACACACACACACACACACACACACACACACACACACACACACACACACACACACAGCTGTCAGTCATCCTACAGTCTGACATGAACCTAGATCGATCCAGTCTAATTCTTTTTTTTCTTTTCTGAAGTCAGTGGTCACTGGTTTAAGGGGGTTTAAATGTAAGGCGGCTGACCCCGACTGCTAATCATCTGGTGGCAAATCAATACAGTTTATTTGAATAGTCTTTTTTTCCCCCATCAAGTAAAATCATTCATTTTGCATCTGTGTCTGACAGTGACCTAGAGGAAATGTGTGTCAACTTATTTACTTATTTGTATTAATATGTCGACAGAAACTTTGACCCACGAGGTGTCGTCCTTTCTCCAGACCTGCCTCCCTGCGCCATTTCTAATTTTCATTCATCAACCATTGTTCACTTCTCACTGGAGCCGATGTGAAGCTGCAGGTGGAGTGAGTCCAGTCTTGTGACAGGAATCTCGGCAGATTCAGTCTGTATATTGTGGTATTTGTCTTGATCGTATCGGGACAGGTGTGTCATATGTGTTTCGTTTTCCTCAGTGATCGACACTGGAGACGAGACTCATAGGTCGTCTTCTCGTCTCTCTGTCATCTTCTGGAAGAAAATCTTTGTGAGCATCATGTTTTTCCTCCGACTCCACCTGAACTTTCAGACACACAAGCCTCACTGAAGACTGAGACCCGAACAGACGGAGTTCGGCTTTTACAGCAACCTGAGAGACCGCCGCTCTTTGTCTTCTTCATCATCACCATCACCATCACCTGGATCAGGTGTGCCAGCCTCTGGCTAATGTATTATGAATGAAGCAGTGAAAGGCAGCAGCACGCTGCAGGGGTTTGTGGGTAACAGACACCGGCTTTGGCAGCAGACTTGTTGGTTCCAAACCATCGGACTTGATCCCGAAATAACGGGTGTTTTCATCCACTGGTTTTCAGCAGAAACAAACTGAACACAACACTGATAAATCGTCACCTCTAAAGTGGTGTTAGAGTCACCTGATGGATCCAAGTCCAGTCTTCCCTCTCTTCTAGCGCTGGTTTTGGTCTCCACCAGCTCCTGAGGGAAACCTCTGGCTCTTTAGCTGCTAAATGCTCCACAATGTTCACCAGCTGGTCTCTGACTGGGTCTGTCAGGTAGTGGAAAGTAGCCGTTTACAGATGTTTCTCTGAAAACATCTGCCTGCTGCTGTATGAGACTGAACCAGAGCAGTGAACAGGTGAACAATGAGCTGAAACTCACTGTGAAGCTGCAGATTCAGGTGATAATTTTCTGATTTATCACAGCCAGAGACTCTTTTCATATTTCATACGCTGGTTTTTATAAATATTAGTTGTAGCTGCTCTAATTAGCTCATATCTGATTAAATATCAAACTCTGTAAAAGCACAAAAAGGGACATGACTCCTTGATCAGGAAAAAATCAGTGGCAGACTGACACAGGAAACAATTACATGATTAACTAATTAATAGGTTATTAAGTTTTATCAATAACTGATAGATGAAACGGACAGAGAACACATTGAGAGGGGACGACACACAACCCTGGTCGGCAAGTGGAATCCAACTAGGATCACTGAGGACTTGTCATGAGTGTCATAGGCTGTAAAAGTCCACCAGTTTGTTTTATTTTCTTAAATCGAAGCAAAGTTTTTTGATTCAGCTCAATGATTAAAATCAGCATAAATTGGGACAATCTACAGCAAAAGGGTTTTTTTCACCACAGTTCAGATTCTACTGTAGCCAAGTAAATTAAAGGACATGTAGTTCAGGAAAAGCTGTGTGTTTTAAAATAAGCTCCACGTGTCGTGTGTGTGTGTGTGTGTATGTGTGTGTGTGTGTGTGTGTGTGTGTGTGTGTGTGTGTGTGTGTGTGTGTGTGCGTGTGTGTGTGTGCATGTTTGCGTGTGTGCGTGTGGTCTTACCTGAGCCGTCCATCCTGGGCAGCGGCTCCACCGGGTATAACTTTGGTGATGAAGATGCTGGGGTCTTCACCGATGTGGGGGTTGTCCGTGCCCCCTGCAATGCTGAAGCCCAGCCCCGAGTTTCCCTGAAAGCCGGAGACAACAATGATTTCAGTGTTTAGGCATTAGTCTGATTTTACTCTGTTTGTTCCCTGTTGTCAATGGTGACTTTTTTCCCAATAAGTAGCAGCAGCAGTGTAATCATCTTTTTAACTTTTCAGATTTTCTGTATTTTAATTTATGTTGCTTTTCACTGAAGATGCAACATTTGACCTTGTGATGAAAGAGTAAAAAATTTAAGGTTTTCTAAAGATGTTTCTCTTTCTCTCTCTTTTCTATAGAACAGCATCAAATGGAAACAACACTTCCTGACTTTTTCCCTCCTCAGCTCATTGGTTCCTACTGAGGAGATAAATCTGTAAAAACTCCTCACAAATATATGGCTTCATTTTTTAAAAGCCATTTTTTAATTTTCCTAAAGCAGCTGCTCAGTGTGGTTGTTTGTTTAACCAACAAAAAGGAGGAAAAACATAAAGCAATTGTGGGGGATGAATCCGCATTTGTTGCTGTAGTGAGTTTTTGTGTTACGACAACAGCAACTTCATCACAGTTCTGGTTAGTGGGTGATGTTGAGTGTTGGTTTGGTTCTGAATTAATACAGAATATCAGTGGATTACAATACTTTAGTGGCCTTTTTTTTCCAGTGTGTGTTGAGATACCCCCCCCCAACATTTAAACCACTGTTTCTGACACATGAGAAACGTATGAGCCTGAGGCCTGTTCATCCTGAGAGACAGTCATTCTGTGGTTCCTGCAGGACTCAGCTGGCAGAGAGGGTCTTTATTTACAGTACGCTGCACTTCAAGAGCCACAGCTGAATCTGGACAAGGAAAAAAGTGAGGGGGAAGATAACAGTAATAATAATAATAAAAAAGATTTCACCGCAGGCAGAGTTAAGGATTAAAACACAGCTGCGTTAAAATGAAGCTGTGTGTGTTTGTGTTTGTGCAAGAGGAGTCTGGCAGAGTCCTCATTTCCCCCAAAATTCAGACCAACATGTTCAGAAACTTCGTAAACTTTGAGGTCTAGGATTTCAAGTAAAGTCCTGGAGGTTTCGCAGGGACTGAGTTTAAAAGTACCAAAGCTTAAGTACATAAACGTCCTGTGTCAAAGTCAAAGGAAGACCTAGTGCCGGGAGCCGGGCATTTTCTGAGTTATTGGCCGTGGCTCATTTGTGTGACTCATAAAGACACGTGGAGATCTACAGCGGCGACATCCAGTCGCAACATCGCCGAATTCAGGGCGAAATTTTAAAGAACCAAACAAACAAAAAGGACAGCTGCTCGTCTCACCCTCTCCAGTGTGATCTCCTCGTACTCGTAATCGGCCTCCGTCCCGTTCACCTGTGCACAGACACACAGATACACACACACAAGATTTATCAGCGAGCAGAATCAATCACCTGTCAGGTCACTTTGATCAATCAACAGGTGATTCATAGTCTCGGCTGACAACAGATCATAAAACTAAACGTCTTGACAAACATTCCAACATTTAACCTGCACATGAAAGATGAGTATAAAAGGTCAAAGTGGTTGAGCCTGACTGACGATGACCCTGATGGACAACGGGTCGCGGCATCAAGCTCCCTACTGAAGCAGCAAATCTGTGATCGGGCTGTGATCTATTGCATCAAACACTGGACTTATATCAGATCTGAGACCAAGGTTTTACAGGAGTTAACCCATGTCACAATGTCCGACGTCGACCCAGAATCAAGAACAGAAAGAAAACAAGAACCTGTTTAGCTAAATGAATAATTGTTTAAAAAGTCCCTTTTTAATCCAAACATTTCATGGTTTCAGCTTTTCAAAATGCAACTTTTCTTCATAAGTAAAATGAGACATTTTAAGGTTCAGACTGTTGTTCGCTCTAAACTAAACATGGGGAGATGTCGCTCTGAACTCTGGGTAATTGTCTTGCCATCTTCCTACGTTTTTGATCAATAACCGTAAGTGTTGATCAGGATAAAAAGCGGCAGATTAATCCAACATGACAATAGCCGCACGGTAAACACCACAGAAACAGCCCCTCAACCAACAACCAAAGGTAAATGCTGCTTAAATGTTAATGCAGGAGAAATAAAGATCTCACTCACCACTTCTTTACACTTTACTTTTGATACTTTCAGTATATTTTCCTTCCCTAGAACTTTTACCTCAGTGTTATTTTAAACGCAGGACTTTTATTCTGATATTGCTATATTGCAGTGTCAGCACCTACATGAAGGATCATGATAAAAGAGTAGAACAGTGTATTACATCTGTATTAGAGCTAATGAGAGACTCTGAGAAGGCAGATGAAGGAGGCAGAGGCAGGATGAGGTTTCATGAAGCTCGTTGCCATTTTCCCTGAAGCAGTTCGACTCTGAGTTTAATGTGGTGAGAGCAGGTCAGACACAGCAGGAAAAACTTTTATTCTCTTCTCAGTCCTCTGCAAACTAAGCTGGCAGAGCCAATAGGACGTCGGCCAGCTGGTTAGACTCTGACACCAGGTTAATCTGGACTGGTCTGACGCCAGGAACTGGTCCGAGACCGCTCCGACAAGGATGGCCTGAGATGATATCTGACTGGTCGGACAGACGCAGGAAACAAAATACTCTACAGGAACCTTTGACCCGACAATAAGGTCAAAAGTCTACAGCAGCACAAGGAGCATTTCTTCCACTTTCTGCATATTTTTCAGGATACTGAGCTCATCTTTAACAAATCCTGATCTTGTAGTCTGGTTCTGGACATCTGAATTGCTGCCTACATCTCGCCTGCTTTCCCTCAACTGGGAAAAGTGATCAACCAATCAGGGCCTGTGTCTATAAATCTGCTAGAGGTCAGTTTACAGACTAAACGTGAAAGATAAAAATAAAAATCCTCCTGTTTTACTTCAAAAACCTTAAGAAAAGAAGCTATTTGTCAAACTTGTTCTGCCTTGAAAGCTCCAGACATGTCCACTAACAGATGCATCGGTCACCGCTGGACAGCTGAACATTGAGTAACGAAATGAAAGGGGCCTCTGCAGGGATCACAGGGTTAAATCTGAGATTATTTAATACCACATAGGATTCAGATTAAACCTGCTTCATGCTGGCCAGAGTATGAATATACGACAGAAAACCAGTATAGAAACCCAGAGCAGCAGGCGGGGAGCGGCTGGTTTAAAGAATAAACACTCGTCCACTGTGAGTTGATGATCTTTTCCATCTACAGCAGCAGCAGCGACAGCCAACATCCTCCTGCAACAATCCAATCGCTGGTTTACAGGAGGACAACATGTCTGCAGACCGGCGCAAATACACTTTAATGGCTAGCATGACTCCCCACAGCAGGAAAGAGCAAATATTCAAGAGTTTTATATATAAATTCAAGACTTTTTAATTCCCTCTACGGCCTCTTTGAGGAAGCTGAACTGCAGATATCCTGACGAAGTCAAACGGAAAATCAGTCTGATTATCAGGCTACAAAAACACATTTACCTTGGAGAATAAAACTACTTCCAAAGCCATAATCAGACAATTTTGTTTCAACAGTTTGGTGTTTGAGCAGGGGAACGTGTTGGACTCACATATGGAGGCGTGTCCAGACTGTCAGTGTTGACCACCATGGGGGCAGGATTGGCCTGAGGAGAGAGGAAACATCACAGCGTCAGGGTCAGAGGAACCCCCCCCCACAATAAAAAGATAAAATAAACCAAACCAACATCAAAGCACAAAACCTGAGCAACTTCCCACAGAGCTCCACCCCTACAAAAAAAAAACGAACAAAAAACGAGACACCCTGAACCGAAGCTGTCCGCTGTGCAGCAAAACAAAAGGCAACGCTACCATTAGAGACTTACTCTCCTCATGATGCTACAGACCCACTGAGGATCAAACAGGAAGCCGCCGGATCGGAGCAGAGATTAGCAAGGACGTAGCCGGACCAACACGGTGGCATCTCGCACCGCAGGAGCTGCAGGGCTGGAGCCAGACCTAAAAATCCATCAGGCCGGGTCCTGGGGGACGGAGGCGCTGCCCCTCCACTGGCTCCTCTGGCCCTTAAAATCAATCTCTGCCTCGCTCGCTCCCTGGCCCTGTTTCTGTCTGCCTCGATCGCTCGTTCGCTCAGTTTTCTGCCCGCGGGGAGCCAGATGGGCTCTTAAGAGTCCAAGAGGAGGGGGGCATTTTCTCCCACTGTTCGTGTCTCTAATCTGCTCACTTCATCAGAGCCACAGCTGGACGGCGGACACGGGACTAAACTCTACAGCAGCGACGGCAACAAGAGCAACGAGCGGCCGAATGAACGAGGAGGGAAACCTACGGATGGATGGAGCAGAGAGGAAGACAGGTGGAGGACAGCAAATCAAAAAATACAAAACAAAAAAAACCTGTGACGTCGAAGGGATGATGGAGGTCTCGGCTGGGATTGGCGAGATTGGGATCACAGGGATTATGGGAGAGGAAGGCGGGGCGGCCTCGGCCTGCTGAACAATAGCATGGTGAGGGGTCAAAGGTTAGACAAACACAGTGCAGCACAGATGAACAGCAGGAGGAGGAGGAGGAGGATTGGAGGGGAGGATGGAGGAGGACATTGACCGACGCACCCGGTCTGATGCATGTTTGTGTCTGTTTGCTTCGATCGTGCCGAGGCACCAGGTGGGAGGAGTTTGACACCAGAGGGCCGCAGTGTGTCGGTTGAGGTCGGCCAATCACGGGGAGGTATTCCATGATTGAAAGGTTACCTGACGCTTTCTGGACGGTCCTGATGTGACAAACTCTGCCCATCTGCTGCTGTAAGAAGATTAAAGCCATACTGTTTGACCGGAGAGAGAGCGTGTCTCTGAGGGAGTGTCTGTGTGTGTGTGTGTGTGTGTGTGTGTGTGTTAAATCCTCAGTCCCTCAGTACAGTCTCAGCAGGGGGTGGATTGTCCCTTTTGGTGATTATTTAAAAGCAGCATATATTTCAATCTGGGAGAGCAGATTAACCCCGACAGCCAGCAGCGGTATCAGCGCTGGGGTGAGGTCAAAGGTCACTCTCACAACTGTCCTAAACAGTGTGTCACGGCAGCAGGTAGTGGTCTGATTTCTGAGTTTACATCTAAAGGGTTCATCCTCTGGAGAGCAGGACTGGGATCGTGCCCCCAGCATCTCTGCTGAAGTCCTCACTGCTCTTTCATCTCTCCAGGACTGTTTGATTGGTATGTGGGGGAACTTTTTTTTTTTTTTTTTTTTAAATAGAAAACTTCATCATTTGATACAGTTCATTTACATTTGCAGCAGTTGGTTCAGTTTGTAAAACACAGCGAAATTTTGGGTAGAAATAACAGAATATTCCTGTTTTATCATATACTAATTGACTCTGCAGTCACAGCAGCCAAATCTGTTATTAGTGATAAAAGAAAAATGTCAAAAGAAAAATGCACAACACTGGTGTAGAAAATACCCCCCCCCAACACAAACAAGTTCAACGTCCTAAAGACAGCGGGAGTTCCACAAGGTTCTACACTGACTCCGCCTCCAAACCGACATTTACATATAATCTGATATCGTCTTCAGAATTTACATTATTTTGTTATATTTTGTCTGATGTTATCTGGATGTATAATCTGTGTCCCAACAGTCTGTTAAGAACTCACCTACACTACATTTTAGCACCACAGTACCTGGGAATAAACAACAACAACGACACAGATCAGTGCTGTATCTGTCACCATGAGCACAGGTTCCTTCTAGTGCAGTGGTTCATTCCCTCCAATGGGAGACAGGATAAATAAACCGGAGGCACCACAGATGATTAATGTAATATTTGCTTTTATACTGAAAAAGCCTGAGAAGTTCAGAGGGGAAAACTACTTGGTGGAATTAGCTTCAATAGACACTGCTCAGTTTAAAAAGGGTCAGATAGCAGAAAACAGCTGGTAACAAGGACTCTGGTAAACAAAAAAAACAGAAGTAACCAAACTCTTCATACCTGATGAAACTACCTTCCAAAGCCTGTTTTTTCCCATAAAACCACAAAACAGAGTAGAGGGAGTGAGTCAGAGCCTCCAACACTGCGACCTCTGTTACGCAAGAGCAGGACCTCACCAGGCTGCTGGCAGGAAGTGCCGCTGTGTTTCGAAGAGGCTTAATAGTTGTGCTGCAGCAGCAGAACCCGGAGCCCGTGGAAAACAAACAGCCGCTAAAATTAGCCCCGCGCATCGACCGCATTGATCCACCGAGCCCTACATCTGGAGCGCCGCCCAGAGAGCCGCTGATAATGGGGCTTAATTGCCCCCAAAGAATAAAAAAAGAAAAAGAAAAAAAGGGCACATGTGGCAACATGCAGAGGAAAGAGTTTATGTTTTAATTTAACAAGACCGAGGGTCGGCGGTGGGCGCTCCTGTAAAGACAGGAACTTTGTCCTGAAAGAACAGAGGCGGGAGCTGACGGTGAGGAGGACCATGAGTTAGCCAGGACTGCTGAGCCCCAGTGGATCCAAACGGAATAACCCAAAACCCCTGACAGAACAATCAGCCGGTTAATCAATTATCTAATAATCAGCAGTTTTCATCATCAACATTACAGCCAAACCGATAGTGACAACAACTTCAACATTTCAAAGTTTAAATATCAGAAGACAATACATTTGTTAAAAGTATTTCAAATTAGTCTTTTAAAGTCTTTCAAATCATAATGGGACATTTTACAGGTAAAACAAAACACAAACACATGGTGTCAATATAATGACAAAGTCTTTTTATTATACTCTGAACACAGAAAACCTCAGATTTTTCCATGTCTGCCACTGTTTTCTGCAAGGAGCCCCTATGTTTGTTGTCTGAGACTTAAATTACCACTTCTACCCCTAAAGATCCACTTGATGATAACACAAAGGCTCATTCCCAACTATGTTGTTAATCAAGAAGCTGCACTGAAAATTAATGGATGACAAATACCGGAGCAGAGACCAGCTTCCGGTTTTCAGCTACAGGGACAGAATCGTATTGATTCTCCATAAACCGACACACTGTAGTAACTCAATCCAGACACACACACACACACACACAGCCATACTGTAGCAGCCAGATCTGGAAACCATTCAATTTAACTTGTTCATTTACATTTTTATTCAGCAAACGATCCTCGGTTCCTAAACCACAGGGAACGTGCCTTTTTTTGATCCTGGTGAATATTCCAGGCCCAAGTTTCAGCACCAACACCCCAACCACTCTGTTTCAGTCTGGTTTGGAACAACAGCTACACAGTTCAAAGTCTAAGACATTGTTGACCAGTTCATTTACAATTTGTAGAACGAATGTAGGACCTCGTTCGGATAAAATGATTTTTACCTGCTGGAACCGTTGGCTAAAACACAGTGAACTGAAACATGTTTCTTCTACACGTCCAAGTGTGATACTGTCACACACAAGCAGCCAATCAAGCACTTTGCCAAAATAAGAAAATATCGTCTAAAACTGGCAAAAGTCTGACTCATGTCTGGAACTAGCTCAAAGTGCATTTAAAAATCTAGCAGTCATCAGCACCGGCTTTTGGAACTGCAGACTGAACCTTCGGTACCTTTGTGGTACTGACCCAGTTATATGATCAGTTGCTGTAACAAACTCTGTAATATGAACTCAGTGCTACACGTACAGTGTTACAAACATCAGCACTTTCTGGTGCCTTACTGACAAACTTTACTATTTCAGTACAATTTCTCACTGTTTTCTGACAATACAACAAATACGTGAGGAATAAAACATGTCTAAATACTATGGACACATTTCAGCCGGTACCAGAAAGCATAGGTTCGATTTCAAGTTTTACCCACGAATCTACAATTATCCTCCAAGAATTCAATTAACTTAGTGATAGTGTCAGAGTTACAGCTTTGTTCCTGAATAGAAACAGCGCAAAACATCTCCCAGTTTCTGCTGGAGTACCTTACTGAAGGCGAAGGGCACCCAGGGGATTTCCGGCCTGTTGGCAGCATGGCTTCCGCTGTTGACTTTGGCGGTGCTCTTGGTCGGACTTTTCTTGACGCTGTCCCGCAGGTTGAGGAATCGGCTGCGAGCTCGGCAGGACGCCGGCACCGTGCAGGCAGTGAAAGTTGACACAGACGCCTGGACCTGTGGCCGAGTTGGATGCTGTTGCTGTTGTTGCTGCTGCTGCTGTTGTTGCTGCTGCTGCTGCTGCTGCTGCTGCTGCCGGTGGAGTTCGATGGCGTGCTGCCGCTGCAGCGGGTGGAGGTGGGCGATGGACTCCTGCAGGTTGATGTTGACCCGTGGCAGCTTCTTCTCGGTGCTGTTCATGGCCTTGGATGTGATCTCCTGCCGGGGGTAATGTGCGGTCATCTTCTTGGAGGAGATTCCAAGATGGAGGAGGAGGAGGCGGCGGTGGTTAAATAATAAATGATGGACGGGTCCCTCAGATCTGGACAGGCTTGCTCGGTCTCTGCGGCGTGACAGCAACAGACCCAAACGCAATCCCGTTACTCAGGCTCCACCAGCTCCCTCCACGACGGAGGCGTAACGACACTCCTTCTCCTCTGTCTCGGTTCACCCCTCCCTCTTCGGCTGCTCTCTCTTTTTGGCACTCTCCCGCTCGTCTTCTCTCATTCCCCTGCCAATTAATCGGCTTCAGTGAGCGAGGCACATGTCAGCACGAGGGGGGTGGGGAGGGTAGGGGTGGGGGTGCAGCTCCACTGGGTGCATGAATAATCAATGTCGCCCCCGGATTCAGACACAGCGGCGTGCGTGTCAGCGTCAGCAGCGAGGGAGGAATGCGACGAGGACTCCTGGTTGGCAGCGGCGACAGGCAGGAAGCGGTGGCTTTCATTTGGATGTTCTCTGCAGTGGCTTTAAGCCTCGGCCGAAGATAAAACCAGACAGACTTCACAGGCTGTTTAGGACTGAACCACGAGCTGCCATCAATGTGCCCCCCCATGCTGTATCCAGGTTGTTGTGTTGCAAAAGCTGAATGTGAAAAATGAACCGGAATTTTTCTTCCAAATTTAAATGAAAAACTGACAGTCCTGAAGGAATCATGTTCAATCTCGCCTCCACATTGGGACAGAACTGACATAAGTTCACTGTTCTGAGAGATGACTACTTATTTCGCCCATGATGTTTTGTATTATATAAAAAAAACAGCCTATGAACCTGTTAAGGACGAAAACTTGATTTACCTTGGAAGGGATCTTTAAATATTATTAGTTGCCTTAGACAGGATTGGTTGGACTTGATTGCAATTACTATAATTTCATTACTGGTACTAAAACTCACGTTGACTACAAGAAACGACACCCAGCTCTACTGAGACCTGACCAGCTTTATCAGATGGTTCAGCTCAGTATGGACCATACGGACTTTATAGTATCCAGCCTTTACACTGAGTAAATCATGAATGGGCAATTCACTTATACAGCATAAAATATGCCCCCCTTTAACCCACATTGGACTGTTGACATGACAACGGCTGCTCTGCAGCTGGACTGAGGTCTGATTTCATAAGTGGATTAAAAATCTGGGAGGGGGCCGTGTTTCGATGGGAGGGGCGTTTCCAGATCTTTCCCTCTCAGCATCCACGGACACTGCTGGAAAAAAAAAACCGATGCACAGACGCCTCAACGTTTCATCTGGATAGAGCCGTAGCATCACAAAGTGACCGATAACCAAGCCTGCATTGTCGCTCCCACCAAACAATATCCACAGTCCCTGAATGCCTCGCCTCCATCCACACGCACGATTGAAGACGGGCCATTTCTATACGTATTGATCCACAGCCATGTGAATATCAATATGCCTGCATTGTTTTTGATGTATTAAACTGTCATCTGAACAATAAAGCGGGTTATTGTTTCGTTGCTCAGCCCGAAAACTCGGTCGAAATCGACCAGGGGTGTAGGGCGTGCAGGAATCTGGAGACCGATCCACACGGTTCATGACAACAGGAACACAAACGCAGCATTTAGAGCACAAATCAATACGATGAACATGTCACATGAACATGTATAAAAATACACCTGGTCACAGGTGGAGTGAGACTGAGTCCGTGTCAGAGCCTGTCGACACCGAGACGTCTCACTGCTCAATCATCAACAAATCCATCGTTTTCAGCTAAAACTCTGAGGTGCGGCGCTGAACACCACCGTGGAGAAGCTGTGGATGAGGATTAGTGCCTCAAATCCGCTGCTGTGCACCTGCAGCTCAACGTACAGGCCGCACAGATCGACACACGGCTGCAGCTCCCATCATCGTCAACCCAATGCAGGTTTGACAGACCAGAAATGCAAACAATGGGCTCAGTCATTAGGCTTTTAAATGTAAGTTTACTATTAGTGGATCTACATTGCGGTTGGAAATAGCATAAACTTTGCATCTTAAATCCAGAAAGGAGCTGTGGAGGATTAACACAAGCATTTTACTTTTTTTTCTTCATTGATGTGCAAATGCATGCAGCAGGAATCTGATCCTCTAATCTGAGGAAGCAAACTGGTTTATGGAGAACAAAGCTTCTTCCGTGGTCTCGTCTTTTGGGGGAAGTCACAGCTTTGTACACTTGGTCATTTAATGGTAACAACATAGTGTTCAAGTTGATGGTGAGATCATAAAAATAGATAATAAAATTATGACAGACAATGAGATAGGTTGGAAACAAACCAGCAGTTTATCCAGAATATCAAAACCTCTTCATCTTCCCGCCTGAGTGGGAAAACTGTGAGAACGGCAGCATGAAATGCAGTGGGTCAAAAGTGAAGCTGTGACCGAAGTTTACAACGGACTTTCTGGGTCGTAATGTCACAGTTCACCTTCGTCCTCCCCTCCACCACCTGCCGTGGAGGTTCGTTTCAACCTGTCCGCTCCAGTTTCTTCTTTTTACACACCTTGATCAATGATGTGGAAACACTGGGAAAAAAACTATGAGAATAAGACCCAAGTTGTTGTTGTTATTATTATTATTGTTATCATTAAGTTTTAATGTTTGTGGTCATAGTGAGCCTATTGATCAGCAGACTGATGTCACCAGGTTGACGTGCTGCTATCTCGTCAGACTATTGACACCAAATCAAAGGCTGAACACTCTGTTGGAATGATCCTCCCCCCCAATGACAGACTGCAACCAAGGAGTAAAATCAGAGGGTTTGTCCAACAAGGCCACAGTTGAGCACTGCAGCTATGTTGGAAATGATTTTTTTTTTTTTTGTTTTTTGATTTAAAAAAGTCACAATACAGGTGCCTGTGGACAAAAAAGAACCGAAGGAGACTTCCAAGGTGCATCTCTCTAACAAACAATCTGTTGGGAAGCTGAAGATCACACTTTGTGGGAACGTGATGAAACATTCAACCAGTTAAAACAGATCACTTCTGATTCTAGGTCAATTCACAGTGAATTTTGTGACCAGGGCGCTTTATTCGACTAAACCTATGAAGGTGGTTCATAGGCACTGTTGTAATTGAGACATCAATTGTACCACGTCATGTAAAAAACATGATCTCAGAATGTGACATGAAAAGGTAGTTTGGTTAGACTATCTAGGAAACTCCTGTGTTTCCTGCTGTAGAGCATTAGAGGACAAACCTGTCCATTACAGGCAGATGCACACATGAACACTCAAGTTTTTCCTGCTGCAGCCGATGTTGAGATCCTTCCTCAGGTGTAATGACTTCTAAGCCATTTCTGAAGTTAAAATGAGCAGAGTTTCAGCAGTCAGAGTTTTTAAAGACAAGTAGACGACTTGATTCAGTCAGTTAAGCACGAAATTCTATTCACAACAGCTCAACAAGTAAACGCTATGCTTATACATAACTTCAAAACTGTGCTTATAAATAACTTCAAAATTTCCAAGGATGCACTCCCCCAGGAAGAAACATCACGATGCCTACAATAAGTTTTCACTTGAAAACTGTAAGTAACCACTTAGCTGCCTTGCAACTTCTATGATTCTTTTTCCTGCTTTGGCTGATGTTAGCGTAATCTGCATGCTAACAAAGAGTAATGCTGAAGTCTCTCTTCTCTACATCCATTAGCTACAGAACAACAGGATCCTTCGCCTGGATCTGGTCTCTGAGTCCTGCTGATGAGTCAAAGTCCAGTACTCTGCTTCTAGCTCTTGTTTTGGTCGCCACCTGCTCCTGAGGGAAACCTCTGCTCCCCACTCTTCCCCACTATACAGCTGTATTAACACCTACAATGTTGCCTCTCTCAGCTTCAGTTTGTCATCAGTGTACATCAAAATCTTGGAGTGTGTGTTCATGCTCCTGCTCTGAGGCAGTAAACAGGGAGGTGGCGGGGTAGCGCTGCATGTCAGGAGCCTGGAGGTTGCTAGGCAACGCCAGGGAAGGCATGTGCTACTGCAGGGGTTCCTCACATCTGCCCAGGACATGATGCCGCTGTTTATGCAGGTAAATCTCTCTGCCACCGACCCGCTGCCTCATCCGAGACATTCAGGGGCCCACACAGGTGTGACAGAAACTCCAAAACCAAACTTGACATCAACAGGAACGGTTCCCACGGAAACGAGGGAGATTCCGGCTCAACGCTACTATAATCTGACACAACACACAGCGGCTGAAAGCTCTGGAACATTCACCAGCTCTGTATGTGTGTACATGTCCCCGATTCCTCAAGGTTTAATCTCACACACACGCACACACACACACACACACACACACAACGATCCCACGTTTGGAAGGCGCTGCAGACACATTTAGCTCCAGTGTAATAAACCTGCTCACAGCTGCTGCAGGCTTATCAACAGATCACCTCGGTTCTGCAATGCCACGTACATTCAAACATACACACTGTCCTCACGGTTTCTCCTATTCATCTGAGGATCATGGCACCGAGTAGCTTCAAAATGGGACTGTGGATGAGGATGTGTCGACACCTGCGGTGAAGAATTAAACCAGATGTGATCCAGCACATGACACAGCAGCGGCAGCAGCAGCAGCAGCAGATTTCCTGTTGCAACTTTCCCACATCAGCCTCATCCAGCAGTGTCACATCTATAGCAGACGGCCCATCGATGCCTTTACAATAGCACACGCACGTGCACACACACTAGTCGCAGCAGTGCACAACCACATGCACGCGCTGTAGAAAATGACTCACGCTACACGGTGCAGAACCTCCCCCCTGCCTCCTCACCTTTAAGAGGATTTTTTTTTATGAATGGGAGGGTGGGGGGGGGGGTGACCTACCAGTAGGCGCCGGTGGAGCCGCTTGGTTCTCCTCAGGGTGCCCATGATGCGGCGGCCCATCTTTTTGGCGTACCACACAGAGTTGAACATGCTGCTTGTTGCTGCTGCTGCTGCTGTTCCTTTGGTGAAGGTGGAGGTGGTGTGTGCCTCCTCTGCGCCTCCTCTCGCTCCTGCAGCAGGCTGCGGGGTAGCAGAGGTGGTGCTGGCTGGAGAGCAGACGATGGGAGGGGGGCTTCACTCCACCTTGTGCCCCCCCCCCTTCCCTTCTTCACAGACACAAACAGGGAGGCTTCAGAAGAGCCGACGGAGGTGCCGCTTCCAGGGGAGGAGCGACGGAGCAGAGAGGAGCTGAGAACCGCCGAGGCCGTGCTCCTCCTCTGGTTGGTTTATGAGCAGTGCTGCTGGTGGGGGTGGTAGACAATAGCCAGTAGCCGTAGTCCTTAGATGCTGGACTTGAGGGAAAAGAGGGAGAGCGGAGCCTGGGGGTGTGAGGGGGGGAGCAGATTAACCTTCCGGGGCGAGAGAGCATCGCTTAGCAGTCGGAGAGAGAGCAGCCGGTCAGCCAGCCTCCGTCAGTCTGAAGCAGACGGCAATAACAGACTGCAGGGCTGACGAGAGGACGGAGAGACGAGCGTGTCTGAGTGTGTGTGTGTGTGTGTGTTTAAAGAGAGCGCAGGCAGGGAGGAAGTTAGTCCCCTTCTCTTTGCAGCTCCTTCCTCCTCTTCCTCCCTCCTGGTTCCCAGAACATGTGGGTGGGTGGGTTTTTTGGTCCAGCTGACCTCTGTCCTACTTCAGTCCTCAGAGTTTAAGTCCCTTTATAAAAATGAAGTCAATTGTTGAAACTCTCACCAGACGAGTGCTGAGTTATGGCGGCGGCGATGGACATTTTCCTCCAGCTGGTTTGATTTGGTCAGGGTGTTCATCTAGACCGTTTTCTGTTACTGAGAAGTGACTGACTAGCTAGTGATAGAGTTGGACTCTGGAGCCAGTGATCATGAGGGAAACATAAAAAAACTCACCAACAAATGAATATTAAATTGAAGAAAAATAATAGCTTTTTGTTTTAACCCATGTTAGACTGTCCCTGACAGGGTTCAGATTGGATTGGGTTAAAATTATCCTTAAGATTTCTCAGGCTTTCTCTGGTCAAAAGTTATTTCATTCATTCATTACCTTTTTACAAAAGAAAAAGATTATTTTGTTATTACAGCGATATGATGAAAAATTTTATTGTATCATTTTTTGTGGCAGCCCTTCTACTTGCCACATTGCTTTAAAAAAAACTATAAATACAAGTATTTATATCTATTTGAGTTCTTTTGTATCCTTTTACACACACTTATCATTCATAGATTAGAATGAGCTCTAACAAGAGCTGGAAATTCCTGTGTGTTATTCAGCTCCATGTTTATAGTATCTACTTGGCTGGGAGTGAAACGAGTGTGTGGTCCATATGCGTTAGTCTTGTTTTTAAATCATGTAACCACCAATCTAAAGCCTTTTAACTTTTCATGTTTTAACAACGTTGAGATGCATTAAGTTTCAGGAGAGTTCATTCCAGTGACAGGTGCTGCGAGGCTCTATACCCAGTCCATCACTTTTCAATGTTTCAATGTTTGTATGTTGCCATTAGGAGACATAGCCCTGAGAAGCAGTACTGATTTACATCACTATTGTAGATGATACCCAGCTCTATATAGCTGTCGATCCTGATGACCTGAGCCCCATTTACTACCTAAAAAACTACATCACTGACATCAACGTATGAATGAACCAAAACCGAATCAAAAAAAAAAACAAAACAAAACAACGTTTTCATGCTTTTATTACAATTATGCTCTTTGTACTGCAATGCAATGTCCACAGGTCTGCCCCAAAAAGTTTATAGTCAGTTACAGTTCATACAAAGAACTGCTGCCTTGAATGAAAAGAGGGGTTCATCAGCAACTGGCTATGTCTGTGACCACTGTCAGAGATATGAGTGAGGTAGCCCCCCCCCAAGGCTTTGAGCTATGCCTCCTACTCAGGGGGCATGTTGGCCGGATTCAGTTGTTCCTCAAAGCGTTTCTTCCACCGCCCAACATTGATATCCCCAGTCAGAGTCAGCATTTCTACTCCCCCACTGAGCACAGCCAGGCCAAGCCCTGCTTTCCCTTCCTGAGTCGTCTGATGGCTTGACAGAAATAGGCCAACCAAAAGTCCCTCACCACACAATCCCGGGCAAACCATGCCCTGAAAGCCTCCTTGACTGCTGGTGTCACCCCACCCTGAACATGGCCCATTCAATTCCAGAAAGCACTTCTATGACAAGGTGCTGAGCACGACTGAGATCATCCTGAGATACTGACAGTTACGGACATTGTCGGGATGCCTTGGCTTAGAAACCTCTTTAATGCCGCATAGAGGTTGGGGACGGTGCCAATGGAGTGGCAGACGATATGGCAAATAAAATGGGAACCAGCATCCCCAGCGGTTCCCATATTCAAAAAGCGGGACCAAGGGTGTGCTCTTATTATCATGTTATCACACTGCTCAGCCACTCCAGTAAAGCTTATATCAGGGTGGTGGAATAGACAGCTCCATTCAGGAGCAGCCAGGATCGAACCTTGTAGGGGAACTGCCAAAGTATGGGGTACTGAGACCATTACAACGAGCCACACAGTCCTTATATGACCAAAGTAAGTTTTCATATTGCTGGCAGGAAGTCAAAAAGACAGGCTTTCAGGCTACAGCTGGGGGGGGGGGGGGGGGGGTACGGTTTGGTGGCCTCAGAACCGCCTCTAAGCTCAATGGTTCTGTGGCTTCATGAGACCGTGACTGGGGGCTTAGGTGGTTTGTCGTTGAGTCTGAAGTGGCTTTGGGTAGTGACCAAAGGAATGAGAGCACAGATACAAGTGGCTGACTGGGGTTTCTTCCGTAAGGTGTCTAAGACACAAGGTAAAGAGCTTGGACATTCAGAGGGAGCTCAGAGTAGAGCTGCTGTTCCTCTGCACCGAAAGACGAACCAAGTACGGAAATAAATGAAGGATCTCTGAATGAATCTCTGCAAAAACAAAACCCCAGACCACATTATTGATCTAGTGCTAACAGTGTCACAGATGACTTAAAAAAAAAAAAAAAAAATCACAAAAAGACAGCCTGTAAAATGCTAAAAGGTAAACACCAACATTCTGAATTTTACAACTCTGATAGGAGAGTGTATGACTATGTGAATGATTTGGACAATCTATAAAAATGTGTTGGTTTTTTGCGCCTACATAGATGTATTTCATGTTTCACTGGAACAATATTATCCCTGGACTTATAATATTGTCCGGGAAACTTAACCAACAGACTAAGTAAAAGTTTATCTTCAAAAAGTATTTTTCTAAATACAGGTGTAGAACCAAGAGGGTTGGCAGGTCGTCCTCATTTTGTTACCTGAGCTGTAGTTTCTAGAAACTTCTTCAAAAGCTCAGTGAAGGATTTCATACATTGATGTGACATTAATTTGATACTTGTGGGATGAGTTATATGAATGTATTGCCCCAGGGAATTTTTCTTTTGTTCTGAAAATGTGCCCCGGAAACAATTTTGTAAATGTTGTGCATCCATCTGAAAAAATGTCCAAAAGTCAATGTATGAAACAAGAAATCACATTCCACTGTTTATAAGTTTTCCTGATATTCCCTGCCTGGATTATGCCCCCCTAACATTCCAAGATTTCCACAGAAATTCCAAGACTGGCTGGATCCCTGCTGGCTTTAAATAGGGCTGGCCTGTCCTCCCAGCATCTTTTGCTGCAGTTGGGAATAAAGCGTAGCAGAGATGAAACGATGGAGAAGAAGCATTAGTGACAAGTCATTTCATGGCCCCTGAGTCCTTTGTCTTGGTGCTAAATATACATCAGAACTGCTGTAAATCTTCCTGATGGGGATGAACAGAAGGCCAGCTATTCTGCATTTTACTATCGACCCCCCCCCAACCCTGTTACAGAAGCGTCACTAAATCTGTCCTTGTCCTCTGCAGGTTCAACCCCATCCTCCTCTTCTTCTTCCTCCTCCTCCCACTCCTCCCTCCCCATTCTCCTGCCGTCAGGATTTTCTTTGTCGGCATTCATCTCCTGTATGACCATGGCACTACTGAGGAGAGCGAGCGAGAGGCGGAGGAAGAGAAGACAAAAAAATGAAAGGAATAATAAAAAAGGAGTGTACAGCACGTCCTCCCAGCTGTCAGCATCTTTGTGGGATGTAAAAATCCATTTATCGCGTTATCGCGGTGGAGTTGTTGGAGATAGCTGCCTGCTGACGTCAGGCCAGGGACGGGTGGCTGCCGCGGATCAAACATGGAGGAAACAATGACGAGCAGAACGTGGAGATTTCTCTGCCAAAGACCGCCACTGTGAGCAGAAACCTCAACACCGGAGCAAGTGACCGTACCAGTGAAGTGAAGGTATGGAGGTCCTGCTCAGTGACGACAGCGGCGGTCAAACTGCTGAGCTTAGTCCTGACGTGAAGTTTAGCATGCTAATGTTTGCTAATTGGCAATAAACAATGATGGTGAAAATAACCCCTGAGACATTCCCGTTCCCCAGACAACTTCAGTGTTCCTCTGACTTCTCTAAAGTTTTCTTTTGTATAACACTGGTTTAGTTTGAAATTTCCATCAAAATCAGAGGGATTCTTTCTCTGGGAACAATGAATATCTGAACCAAATTTCAAACTAAACCAGTGTTATACAAAAGAAAACTTTAGAGAAGTCAGAGGAACACTGAAGTTGTCTGGGGAACGTGAATGTCTCAGGGGTTATTTTCACCATCAGTTGTTTTCTCAGGTAACCAATTATTCTTTTGTCATGTAAAAATTTATTAAAAAAAGGTTTTTTAAATAAGGACATCGATAATATATAATTTCCCACAGCCCAAATCTTAAATGTGTTGGTAATTTTCTGTTGATGGACTCATTGGCTAAAACCTGTAGCTCTAGAACGTCTTAAAAAAAATTTCATGACAATTCATCAAACAGTTTTTGAGATATTTTGGTCTGGATCAGAGTAGTAGACCGATCGCCCGACAACCCTGGAGCCACTATTGTTAAAAATCACAAAGTTACGCCTTAATGTCTCACAAAGCACCCTGGATCTCCACTTCATTCAAAAAAGAAAGAAAGAAAAATGCAGCGACAACAATCATCCATCACAACAACAAACCTGACAAATACAATCAGACTTTCACTCTGAATAAATATATCGATACCAATTGTGTGTCTATGTAAGTGCAGCGCTAGAGGAAGGAGATGATTATCTGAGCTCAGCACGGAGCAGTTTTAGCACGTAACTCCCATTAAAACCACACACGGTCTCTTTTTAAACAGAGACCCAGGCTAGCTGTTTGTCCCTGCTACGACGGTGAAACCACATCCTGACCCCGTCCCAGCTCCATGACCTCCTGCTCCACCGATCACACGGCTTGGTGTTTCCAACAACTGCAATGACCTCAGTGCAAGCAAAACATTTCTAGGAAGACAAAGCATTCAGTATCACTATAATGCCACAGCAATCAAACAAGGGAAAGGTTGCGTGTTTAAGGTGGAACCAGGTTTGTAAAACCAGGGGATTTCACTCTGATTTATTGGATCATAAGTGTAGTAGATGGACAAAACGATGACCTTTTCTTTTTTAAATGGATGATAAAATTATGGAGATGTGAAGAAAATGACTTTCCAAAGGGAAGGAAAAAAAAAAGATTGTTTTCAGCAGTACTACAGTGATACTGAAGGTTGGGGTTACCATGGAAGCAGCGGGGATGGGGCTGGGACTGGAAGGGGGGTTACCTGTATCAGGGGGTAGGGGTTGGAGGAGCAGGAAGGGAAGGGGCTGTCTTCTCCATGGGGGTAGAAGGTGGAGGACGTAGGGGAGGGGAGCTCCGGGTGAAGCTGCCCTAATGCTGAAGAACCATCAAAGATGCATTCCAGAGATGCTACCTACAGAATACAGGAGGGGGGAGGAGGGGGAGGAAAGACGGAGTCTCGGACAGGTCAAAATACAGTAAAGGAAAAGCAAGAAAGAGGAGGTTAATCCTCGGAGGGAAAGTTTTTCTCAAATGTTTTGTAAGCCATTGCTGATGAGATATTCTGAAACTAGTTGGGTTGTTGTTTCTAGAGTGAGAACCAAGTTTTATACTAGATGTTAATTGACAAAGCAGGTCTATACATCAGAGGTCGTATATCCTGAGGTTTTCCTCTAGGAAACTGTTCAGTGGCGGCGTTAACCTTCCCCCGATCCTGACGCATCCTGTCTCATGGTCAGTCTAGTTAGCAGGTAAAGGCCTTAACAATATTATTAGATACATAACATTTCCAGTCAGAGGTGGTGGTTATTTCAGGAGAGGCTGTCTGCCTCAGGAAACCCAGATATTTAATCACTGATGACCACAAAAGACTAAATGCCTTCAGGATCAGGACATTCACTGTACTACATTCTCTAACTAATAATGTATATTCATGCAAAAACATTCCAGTGGCTGAAGCTGGCATCGTGCTAACCACTTCTACCATAAATTAGTAAGCCAACACTTCCAGGGACAGTCCGATGTTATTCTATATTTTCCCCGTTGTGAAATAATCCCATGTGCAGATCCAAACTAGCAGCGTTTTAGTCCATCTCTCAATTCCTTCCCTCTTCTGTCTGTGGTTCTGATCTCATTGCTTACTACTGAGGAAATCTTTAAAAACTCCTCACAAATATAGTTTCTCTCTCAGTATTTTCATAAAACAGCTGCTCACTGGAGTTTTTAAACAAACAAATGATAAAAAGTGCATTTGTTGGGGACTACTTTCAGCAATGGATTAATCCACTTCGGATGCTATAGTGAGTATCTGTGGCAGCAGGAAAGTGTGTGTGTGTGTGACTAAATAAACCATGGTGTGTGAGCTGATGGTAATGAAGGAACATGCGTGTGAGTCACATAATCTTCTATGGATCAGAGGAACCAGACGCATCAGGTTGTGATTCACATGGTTCAGGGAGACGTTCAATGCTGGTCTGGATTTGGTCAGGATATTTATGATAAGAGGAAAACACTGATTGTAACCTGAATTTTCCTTCAGCGTCACGTAAAATCAGGCAGGATCAAGCTTATATTAACAAGGGAGGGTGTGTGTGTGTGTGGGGGGGGGGTCTTTTCATTTATCAAGGGACAGAAGAAAAATACATTCAGAGATTTAGGAGAAAAGCTCAGCAACATGAAGACAAGAGTTCAGGCTGAGTGAAGGGTAGACTTACAGAGAGAAGTGAGACAGAGGATGGAAGTCGGGGGGGGGGGGGTCTTGATGGGACGTAACACAGACAGACTGGCTGACAGCTGACAGCGCTATCAGGGTCCTGGAGAGCTACTGGGGCTGTTATACTTTATCAATAACCCCCTGGTGGAGACTGACAGGTTGGGCAGCTAGGAAGCGGACACATTAACAGAGGTCAACGCTGGCTGGTACTGGAGCATCAGATCCAGACTCTGGGAGGTCAGTCTGCTGGTGTCGGTTACAGTGAGACCATCCAATGGGAGAACTCATTCACAGACCAGATAGAAACACGTGTCAGAAATTTACAAATCATTAAAAAAAGAGTCTGTTTCCCTCTACAGGGAAACATCAGATCAATGATGTAGTGTATTTTAGGGTCAGTGTAGAGGTTTGCATCAGGGTTCAGTGCTAAACTGGGTGTAGAGCAACAGCTAACCACTGTATTCATCATCAGTTAGTCTGATCCTTATTTTCTCAATAAAATCAATTGCTTAGTCAATAAATTTGCTTGTTTTTTTTCTGACCAATAATAAAAAAAGCTAAAGATTTTTAATGCACCGTCACATATGACAAAGAAGCATCAAATCTTCACATCAGAGGCTGAAACCAGAGAATATTTCGGTCTTTTTGTTAAAAAAAAAAGAGAGAAAGAGAGAAAAAAAAGAAACAATTATTAAAATAGTATCGTATAAGTTTTTGGACAATCGACAGTCCCGATTAGCTGTAAAAAGTCTGATTAAGAAAATAAATTAAAAAATACAGTTTTTAACTTCTTATTCTGCATCACTGTATTAAATATTCTTTAATTTATGTTTCTGTCTGGTTAAATGTGACCTGGGCGACTTGCTGAACCCCGCTCATCACATTATCACTCCCAGATCAACAAGTTTGAAAATGCTGGTGTAAAATGTGGTTTTACTATTTACTTATAATCTTATGAAAACGAGTTATCAGGTCCGAGCGCTGCATTTGAGAACACGAGTTAACAAGTACAGGAGTACAGGCGCTGAGACACGACAGCAGACAACACGACAACACAACCACAAAACAGGCCGACAGAGGCGGATCCGACACACGACACGGACAGAAGTATGATCTTCTGCCAGAGACAAGTGGAAACTCGTGTGAAGATGTGAACTTAATGTTCAGGATTTGGGGAATTATGAAGACAAAAAAAATCAAACTTGTTTTTAAAAATAAGTTACAGATTTGACCACAGTTTTTTTCCCCAGCACTAAGAACGGATGAGGAAAGGTGAGCTGATCTCTCCACAGTGCTCCCAAACAGTTTATAATTTCAGACTAATGAACAATGTCTTTCAATCCTCGTCACAAAGTCTCATCTCAGAGCCTCAGTTTCCTTTGAAAAATTTGACCTAAGGAAGTAAAACTACTTAGTATTTTACAAGATCATAGGAAAGTCCTAAGAACAAACATAATTTTGTGCAGCTGAATGTTAGGTTTTCTTATTTCCTACCGCAGTGAACTTCTCACCACCCCCAGGTGTCAGTGCATCCTAACACCACATGATGGCAGAAAGGCTCCAGCGAGCGTTGAGCCTGAACACGCTGGTCCTGTTTATTCAACGTTGATCTGCTCTCATGTTAAATATTGCCAACAATCATAGCAGCAGCAGGAAAAGACCCCCCCCCAGATCTCGACTAATCAGCACTTTGTTTTAATCAGGTCTGAATAATAAAACAGTTGATTTTTCTACACGGCTCCTCACAGATCAACTGAAACTAATGTAAGAAAGGATCTGTCTCAGGCTCTAAAAGACTGAAACCATTAAAAGAAATAATAGATTTTATTAAAATGCACCTGTGGTCAGAAATAAAGAAAATTATTGAGTTGAAAATAACAGAAAAAACACTAAATTAAAAGGTTTAGAAAATCAACTCTGTGCCTTTGTCTCTAGGTCATTTTTTTAATATTTAATATTTTACTTCTGATACTTTTTGTTTTTCTCTCCTTTTTAACTCTATTACACTATGAGGAGAGACACTGCTGTGTTTGTTAAAATCCTTCCTCATAACACATTAATTTTAAGTTGCATTGTGTTATATCATTTTAAGGCATTTTATTTGAACATTATTCACATTTCTATTGATTACATTTTTTCAGCTTTATGTCTTTTTAAAAAATATCCTTCCTTCCTGTTTTTTTGATCAAAATTCCAAAAACACTGGATTCTACATTTCCCATGATGCAACTTGATAACATCTATTTGTTAAACTTGAGATTTACTCAGATTTGCCACCGCTGCTCCAGAGACACTAACATCATTGAATAACAGTTTTCCACAAGTTGATTTGTGCTGTTCAAGACTCGTAACTAATCTCGATGCTCCTTTAACCCAAACACTCATAGGGGCTAAGTTCACACAGATGCTAAACACACACAGCTGGATGCGACAGTGATGAACACAGCAGCAGCTGACAGGAGAAGCCTGGACGACAGCGTGAACGGGAGCCAGGGTCACATGACCAAGAGGACACCAAATTCTCCAGGTTGAAGCCTCCAGGAGGCCGGTTCTGTTCTGGTTCTTCTCCGGCTCTAATACACACACCGACAACCTGACTACCGGAATGAGGAAGTTGATGCTGACAGCCGAACAACGCCCACCAACATCGATACTAGATGCCCTGCAGTAGATGCAGTTTTCTGATTGGAGGCATTTGACTGCTGTTGTGTTCATATGTGTGTGATGGCATCAGCACAGGTGACAGATATGAGCAGAGAAGCAACAGGTTTTAATGAACCACATGAAGGCAACACAGACGAGCAACAACCTCCATCCTCCGTCATCCTGTGTGTGTGTGTGTGGGTGTGTGTGTGTGTGTGTGTGTGGGCGGGGGTCATGATTAATTCACCAACAATGAAGTTAACACATAGTATGAATCTGTCGATGTTTATCATTTACATCAGGATGAAATACGTTCATGAAGGAAAATTATTTAGAAAATCTGATTTAAAAATAAAACTGACTGAATTCAACGTAAACTTCACCCTGGACTGTGTCAATGACTGATGAATGGACAGAAATATATTCATCTGTAAATATACATGATCACAGTCACAGAGACAAACACAGAAGGTCAGACCTCACCGGCCTCTGTAGAACTTGTGGGTTTAAATTTTCTCATTTTAGAAACTGTCTCATGTGATCGTACATATCTGTGACTCTTGGAAGTTTTATCTACAATTAATAGAGATTTTACAGACAAAGGTTAACAGGTACAAAAAGACTGGTGTCTTTTTTTTTTTTTTTTTGCTGAGTTTCCTGAGCAAAAAGAAGGAAAAACAAAAAAAAACGGCACACATGTAAAGTTAAGGTTAGAATTCATATTTTTTTTTCAAGGAAGTCTGGAACCTGCAGCATCATTAACTTTATTTATCTCAGCATTTGATCTCACACCCACAGTGGAGTTCAGATTAGGACAGACAGGTGGCTGAGGTCCTTCCCTACAGACAGAAAACAACAGACAAGAGAAGACTGAGGAGACTCAGAGACAGAGCACAAAGCCAACTCCATCCCCTACCTTCATAGGTGAGATGTGGGCGTGGGTGACGTATCCGTGCACATTCTCGATCTGGGAAAGGTTCTTCTCCGCCACCTGGACCAGCTCCGGCCCCCCCGCCTCCTCCGTCAGCTGGGGGGAACTCTGGTCCTGGGGGGACGAGTCCTCATCGTGGTGCCTGTACTTCTAAAACAGAAAAAAAACACAGAAAAGACAACAGTGAGCAACAGGGCTGCTGCTGGAGGGTTGTCACGCTGAGAGGGTGTTAATGCCCTGAACGCTGACTGACAGGTGAAGGCCCTGCCACTCTGGAAAAACCTATTTAGGATGGTGAATGTAGAGCCTACTTTAATTCACGCCTTCTCCCATCTTATTTGACTTTATTTTTACTGTGTTGACGTGTTTTTAATCATGTTGTCTGCTGATAGCATCTATTTGTTTTTCTCTTTGTCTCGTTTTGTTTTTAATGATACGTGGTGAAGCTAAAAACTATTTAGCACAACTTGAACAAGGAAGTCCTCAAACTCACAAACTAAATAAACTTCTCCAGAAAACCTGTAATATCCCAAGACAGTTATACCATGTTGTTCTAACATGGAATCCAAGACCAGAAACCTGACGACCCGAGAGTCCACGAAGGAAAAATATTCCTGGTATGTCAAGAAATTCCTTTATTACCAGTAATAAATTTGTTGTTCTTTGTGGGTTAGGGTAGACACTGTCAGCAGCTGGAGCTGCAGCGCCACACAGCTCATCTGCCACAAGTTGTACCAGCCTCATAACACAGTCAGATCTGAACACACACACATGAAACACATATTTTTAGATCCCAGGGGACTTATACTTCCCCAGGAAGTAATTATCTCTGAAGTCCGTCCAGAATAAATGCTGAAAATATCCACTTAGAAACCAGAGGAAAAAGGCGCTGCAGAACTCCATTCAGAATCCTGCTGTTTTTAAGTCTCCTCCAGTGTCAGTGATCCAGTGACAGTCATCTGTACATCCACTGCTACACTGCAGACAGGAGTTGATCACTGCTGATTCAGCTGCTGTTAATGCTGGATTAGCAAACTTGTTTCTTTGGAGTAACCAGCTTAAACACAGCCCCTTCTGTTTTTCATCGATTCTCAGCTATTCAGATGGATGTAATGACGGTGATCTAATGATTTTAACAAAGAGATTGCCAGTTTAAGTGAGATCATCTAAAACTAATTTCAGAGATTCTGAAACATCTATGAACACAGATGTTTTGGATTTTCTTGTGAGTAAGTGAGTAAGGCTGATCCTGCTCTGCTTTAGTCGGATGTCTCACCATCAGACACCTGGACAGATTAGCGAGACCCCGCGACGCTGCCTAAGAGCCTTAGGAGGAAACTTCCTGCGGCAACTTGAAAGATCCCCTAATCTGCATCCGAACAGGATTATCCTGCCGACCCATCGGCCACCGGGCCGGATTGGCGGGCAGGTCGGAGGCTGAGCTGTCACGCTCCTGTAAACGGCGGGCCAGCTTCGGAGGGGGCACCATCTCCTAGCGACCGCTGACCGTAGGGCTAACGGACACTGCGCTACAACCCTTCGGCACACCGCACGGCCCCCACCTGCATCCGAACTACATCCGTATTCAATGGACAGAGACGTTTCTGGAAGCAAGAGTCTGCCACCGACAGCACAACATCGGACCGGGAACACTGAATACGGAGATGGAGAAATTTCACAGGATGCTCTGGTCATCGACTGAACTGCCTGTATCACGTTAAGTCAGTACTGGTCGGTCCAGGGGGGTCACGGACAGCGCTGCTACACGATCCCCCCGCCCCTCGTCCTGAGGCCACGGCCAGACAACATCTGTAACATCCATAAAGATAAAACAGCAACACCCAGAGCGGTTGACGGCGAAATCGAGCTACCGCTCAGCTGGGTTACTGCGGCAACCTCACCGTGTTCCTGAAGGATTGTGGGAAACAAACACCTTAGAAGGAAGTTCTTTCAAAAGAAAAAAGAGGAAAAAAAACAGCCCAAAGCTTATATCAGGAAAAATCAACATTTAGGGAAAAATTAACCCAGACATTTCAATTGAGAAATTAACTTAAATAGAAAATTAATCAGTGTGATCATTGATCTTATTAAATGATCTACTGTACAAAAACTGCATGTGTCAGGTAGGGGAAGTTTCCCTGGGATCCCGTAACCCGAGGTGACCCAAGTCCTCCTGAAAACTGAGAGACACTGAGAACTGGACCCAGGTCAGACTCTGGTGTCTCTCAGTCACAGACTCCCTCTCTCCTGGACCGCCCAAGCATCAGAACCACTTCCTCTGACGGTCAGTATCCTTCTCTCAGCTCAACATCTGTCTCAGCTGTGATTCTCTGCTGCTTGACAGATTTTCTACCTGGTTCATTTCTGCCGTGAAGACATGAGGAGACGATATGAACTGGTTCTCATTAATTATTTAAAAAAACGTTACAGCAGCAGGTTCCACTGAACAAAGCAGAAGTCTCTGAACAGAATAAAGATTCGATAAGCGACTCGTTAGCTCAACGAATCCTGATATTTTACCACCTAGGAACCGGAGCCAAAATGGAACCGGCCGATCCTTATCCACTATTTTATCTCTAATATGATCAGAACCAGGACAAGTCAATACAAACCCCAAAGAACCACTGTAAAATCACAGGAGGGGCAGGTTTAGTTTTACATCCTTTGGTTTCCTCTTCACCAACAGCTCTATGTTTCTCCAGGCATAAGATGTCCCTCCATTCCACCAGTGTGTGAAGGGCAAATCCAGGTCTAAAACTGTCTCAGTTCTAATATAATTCTGGAATGATCCCACTGAATAATAATAAAATAATAATAAACAGTCAAAGCTTGACCCTTTGTGCAACATCTGCTTTTTCTCATTTCTCCGTTGAATAAAGTGAAAATGACTGAAAATCACCTGAATGTCGGTTACTTCCCCCCTCCATGTTCTGTTATTACCAACACAGCTGGGGTCTGTCTAACAACAATAAAGTGGTAGAGAGCGATATAAGAAGGAAACTGAGGGACATGTGGAATTGAATATTTTAACAAGTGTTATGTGATATTTGACATGTGAAATATATGAAAAACACAATATTATGTGCATTTAACTATGTCACATTGGATGACAGAAGTAAAAATGTCCCAAAACCTCATGTACCAACAGTATATGTGGTCTGTAAGGTTCCGGTTCTGGTCAGACCACCACCATGGTAGAACACTTTCCCACTTAGAGGAGGCAGTGAAGTGTAAACCAATCCCCTGCCCAGGATGGAGCACCGTCGCTATCAGTCCGGTGCCACAACTGCTTTTCCGGGAAGGCAGAAGTCAACCAGTTTATAATCTCAGAATTTAATCCGCCGCGTGTCCATTGATCCGGACAGCTTAAGCTCCTTTTCATGTCCAGCTCATCAGAGAGAAGGAACAAGGGTGTGGTCACTTTGTCCAGAGCTCAGTACGAACCACACAGGTCGATGGGATACATCTGAGCTTCAGCTTGATTAAGATCATCAATAACAAGGAAACATTAAAGAGTAATTTAAGGCTAAAATGATTTTTTCGTGCTATAAATTCATATATATAGTCATAGACGGCGGGGATCCAGTCATTAAATACAGTCTCTCCGGGAAAAGTTCAGAATTCAAAACACTGGTCTAGGAGCCAGTCTAGCTGGTTCCCCTTGTTCCCAGTCTTTAAACTAAACTAAGCTAAGCTAAGCTAAGATAAGCAGCTGCTGGATGTAGCTTCCTACGGTACCAAACAAACATACACAAGAGCGGTGTCAGTTCCAACATCCCACCCATGTTTCCCAAAATGTCGAACTGCTCCTTTAACCCAGTTGTAGAAACAGTCAGCTGCAGATGCGAAGTTGCACCTCAAGGCTCATTTAGTAGCTGTTCTGGAGCTTTCAGTTAAATCCAGTGATGTTGACCTTCCAAGGTCCAGAGTGAACTTTGAGCCAACATATACCCACCATCTTTAAGAGCAGCTTAATGCCCTGTTTTACACCCCCCCATAAACAAATGTATTCCAACACTTACACTCCACAAACACTATGACACTCATTAAGTCCGGGGCTCCTTTTCCTACTGTACTCGCTCGTTTTTTTATTTTTGTTTTTTTTTAAAGTGCCGGACTCGACTGCCGGAGGCTTCGCTGTCTTTTGGACAGATGATGCCACTTTATTCGTCATCACTGCGCTGCAGAGGACCTTTTGAAATTAAAAAGTCAAATCGGTTAAATCCTCACGAACATCTGTGTGAAGCAGCTGCTCAGGAGGCTGCATGTGGATTCTTTAGATCTTCAGAACGTGAAAACACATCTCGAGTTTGGCAACGGATGTTTCCACAGCAGCTGGAGTTTGGAGGATCCTAGAAGATCGTGGCATTGATTTAAAGCTGCAGAAATGCCACTTGATGGACAATGAAATGCGACTGTTTTTCTCAGCTACTGTTTCCAAGGTCAAACTTGAAATCTGAGGCTCAACTTGGGTTATCTAAGTGTTAAGAAAATAAAGAAATTTGTCTCCTCAAGCTCTGCCTGCTGATCATGATCATGTGATGCGCCTGAAAGTTCACCCACAGCCACTAAATGGACCTTGAGGTGCTCTCATTTTGTCATCACCGGTTCTCCTGTCATCTCCCGATGCTCTGATCTGAGGAGTCATCTTTTTCGTTTGCTGGCGTCCAACCGGGAACTTGAAATCATTCTCGTTCTTAATTCTGGGGAAAACGTCAACGTGCTGACGTGCTGTCGAAGCCTGAGCTGCGTTGGCAGCAATTATCCACAATGAAAGTTCTGCTTTAATTACTGCTTTGGTTACTGGGGGATTCCGCTGATGTCAGGGGCCGGGGCCATGGATTATCACAGGAAGGCAGATTATACTAAAGGAGTCAAACTGACCTCCTCCCAGTGATGCCTAGTGATCCACTATAGGCTAGAACAGTATAATCATGTCCTCGCTGCTTGAAATCTTAATTACTTGAGGAAATTGTGTCATATTGAACCCTAACGAACGCTGGACCCATAGGGACTGGGACATCTGTTTTAGGACCGGACGCAGGGGTAGACGGGCCATGTGACGAGGACCCAGAGGAGCCCCGGACTCACGGCTACGGAGTGTGGACTGCTGCGACTCTGACAGCTTCATAAACACAGAGCTGATATTCTGATCAGCTACAGACGCTCAAGGGTCGATCAGCAGGCAGCGGTGATGTATCGCTGGCTTAGAGCAGCGCCAACAAGTGTTGATGATGTGGATTACAGGGTAGTGCAACACATCAAGAAACAAAAATCCTGCGCGTCCATGTGCACCCACATTCGCAGAATGAAGAATCACATTTCCTGAATTCTCCTAAAACCGCTTCAACACTTCCACACAACTGAACTGTCACCATCGCAGCAACGCTTCTCAGCTTCTCTGCTGCAGAGGCTTCTTCCAGTTATTTTCACGCCAAAATGACGGTTTACAGTTCCGCCGTGTACCACCGTATTCTATTTTAGGCTGAATGAGCAAAATCTGTAAACTAAAACTATGCAGACGGTCTAAACAACTGGCCTTAGCCCAAATCAGAGGGGTGGGGGGTGGGGGGGCATCTAGTGTGGACCGGCCAAGCAATGTGTGAGAACACCACACCAGGCCATCAAAATAAGGCCCCCCCCCAAAAAAAACAATTGTTTTTATATTTATATAAAAATTCTAGACAGCAAACAACTTCCACCACCACCATTAGCCAGGTGTTTAAGTTTCATGTTGACGCCATATCCTAAAATAAACTCGACACGCAACTGACATTCTAGTGAGCATGTAAACACAGTGGATGGATAAAATATCAAAACACGTGGCTTTGGAACGACAAACAGATTTAAATGATCGAGGTTTGGTTTGTTGTCAAAATCATGAATCATGTGGGAACATTCGTAAACCAAGAACGTGCGTTTGTTTTTTCCATCCTGTCCTTTCAGCCAAGGTTTAAATAAGTCAGTGCCTAATGTTTTATGCCTCATGCAGGCTGAATTCTTATCATCCTGAATGATACAACATGGCCACCGGGCAATCCAGGACTTCCATACTGGACTATGGGCTTGTCAAAACGGCAGAGCTTCTGATTATAGGCCCCTGGCTGTTGCAGCTACTGTCAGTTTAATCATTAAACATATATGTAATTCAGACAAGTTTATTTAACAAAGAGTGTGATGAGTAAAGTCTGATCAGTTAGAGACAGATCTACCTTATTGTCCAGCACTAATTTAAACAAAATAACAACTAGTGCATAAAGTAATTATCTTAGGTGAAAATGCTGTAAACATTTTAATTCAGGCGGTATAAAAATCACTTTGCTTTGATTCGTCACGTGCGAACCAGATGTTCACTAAGCTGTTCTGGATAATTCATCAGCCACATAACGTCGCAAACTTGTAGCCGACCCTTGTTCTCAGCTCGTGCCCTTTCTGCAAAGACGCAATCACACACAGAAGCTCTGGCTGAATTTCACGTGACCACAGCATGGCAGATGGCGAGGCCTCCCGAGGCTTCACCATCATGATGCTCCGAGGGAAAAAAAAAAACACGGAGGATCTCAGGACGATTGACTGAGAGCAGGAAGTAAGCAGGACAGCCAGGTAACGGGTTCAGCTCCGTCCCTGGGTCAAGATGTTGCACCAGCCAGGCCCATGCATCCCGAATCCATCAGTACAACCCTAAAAGCTGCACTGGAGCTCCCTTCTGATTCATTGAACGCCAACATTTCGGCAGCATCAGTGCCCAATGGTAACTTTAAACAGAGAGGAAGGAGGCGGAGATGTGGTTGGATGTGAACAGATCACAGGTTCACTGGCTGCAGCGGCCACAGGTCACGGTGTCCTTCAGCCAGACGCTGAGCCCACTCACTCTGGACGAGAGCTGCACAAAGGGACATGGAAATGCAGGCGCCAGCGAGGAGGTTTTCACTGATGACAGCCTCCTCCTCCTCGACAGCTCTGAGAGATGAAGAGGAGGAGGAGGAGGAGGAGGATTAGGCGGTACAGCGCCGACTCCTGCCTGCCAAAAGCTGCTATAAATAGGAGCATCACCACAGAGCGGATGTAGCAGGATGTTAAAGAGGAGGAGGAGGAAGAGGAGGAGGGTTTCTGGATGAATCAGGGATGTGATGAAGAGGGAGGATGAGGAGGATGTGGAATCCAACAGAGGAATCACCCACACAATCTAACCGGAGAATAAGATGCTTGATGTCGTGTCTGTCTTTTCTGTGTTTGTCAGTCAAGGCTGCTGCTGCCTCAGGACGGATGGAACGGATCAAACCAACCTGCATATATTTACCTTCACATGTTATTTAACATACCTGATACCTGGTCTAGGACACATAAGTGATGTAACCGTAACATGAGAATCCATCCACCTGGACTTCCACGCTCTAATGTTGTGGACAAACAGCAAGTGATGTAACACATGTGCGGACAGCTGTTCATCAAACAGCAACCGTGTCAGCACCAGCAGAGCTTCACAAGAGAGAAACTCTAATCGAGTAAGAGCATCTCACCTGCGTTCCTGACATGTTCAGGTACAATGCACTCAAAAAAAATACAGCTTTTACGTCTTCAGGCAGATTATTTGATAATACTTCGTTTAGTCACTTTTACAGGGGAAATGAACATGACGTTTTTTTTATCATTATTACACCAAGTTAAACTGACCCAGTCTAGTCAAGCAGTCCTGTGTTGAATCCTCCTTCATCAAGGTTTTAACATTCAGTTTTTACTGAAACATGTTAAACTTAACTGTGACCATTCTGGAGGATGTGGTCTGTGCTGCTGTTGCACATCTGGCATTATGTAAGGATGTGTGAACACTGCCACCTTCCCTTCATTGGCTTTGGCTTGGTGTTCCCAATAAACTGCCAGGGTCTCAGTGGGTGGCAGCTGGGGGAACCCAACTATCCTCGTTTGGTGCGACGACCGGATCAGAGCGTTTAGGATCTCCCGATAATCGCATTGACTCCACACAGAAATATTTAAGATCTGTTTCACTTTACTGAATCTGCCTTTTCTGCCTCTATAGGCAGAACAGTCCAATAACATAGCTTTAGTTCCATGTAGGGCTGTGACGGATCGTGTGTCGGTTCTAGAGCTCAGATCTGATTTTATACCTGAGCGTTTAAATACAGGTTGGAGTCCTATCACGGAGCATTACTGACATTTGACGTCGTTTATTTTTTCTTTCCGCTTGAGCACCTCAACCCTAAGACTTAAGAGCCAATGCCAATTGGTTTTCTTCTGATCTTACTTAAGACAAAATATTCTCTGATTTCTCTCTCCCTTAAACGTCCGAGCGGTGAGTGGTCTGGGGCTCGACCGTCGGCCGACCATCAGGCCTGTAAACACTGTGGTCGGCTATGGGGAAGAATGGAGACAAGTCCGAGTTTTCAGACCATGTGCTCAGCGTTAAAGGGCCCGACAAGGTGGGCCGGACCAGACCCAGAGCTGTAGGTTTTTAAAAAAGGACAGCAGCTCACTAAATACTTTACGGCTCCACAATTGATAACTTCCGGCACAATCTATTGAGTGTGTGGTAGTGAAAGCAGTCGATGGCGGCTGATCAATGGGACTTAATTAAGACTGGTTGCGATCAAACTGTCATTGAGCAGAAGTTACAGCAGCGGGAGGAGCAGAGGGGTTAATCAGGGGCAGGGTGGGGGCGTTTCCCTCTGACCGCCTGACGTCCAGTCTCAGATTTAACAGTGTCAGCTCCCCAGACCCTCAGATTAACAACAGATACCGATCAAATCGCGATCCATAACCTGAGCACTTCCTGTGCCTGAGAGTTCAGAGGTTTAATGCGATGCTCCACATGATGCGTTAGCTACATGATAACACCCCCCTCCACGGATGCTATGGCACGGTCCAATTAGAGCCACGGAGCAGAAGGTCAACTGAGAGTTTCATTTCGAGTGGACTCCAGCTCTCCACAACCAGCTAAAGGCTGGAACGGTCTGGAAGAAAGATGAGGTTCCCCCGGTTCTTCCTTCACACCATGATCTCACCTGAGAGCCAATAAACACTTGACAGAATGTCTTAAAAATGGTGCCAGAACCGGAAAAATGGCAGCATATAAACCCGCAACCAGCCAGTAACACACCAAGCCCTGCCTATGACTCTCCAGTAGTCACTGCCTGTGTTGGTTGGGTTGGTTCGAGTATAAGGAGTGATGATTGGTCAGGGCTAGGGGAAGAACATCTGGCCTAACCAATCACAGGCAGGGTAGGGGCGGGTCTTCGGTTACCTCAGGTGGAAGGACAAAAAAAAAAAAAACAACAACAACAAATATATAGGTAGCAAAACGGCTTCAGAGTAATCATCCAATCATAACAAGAAGAAGATGGACACAGGGCCTCTCTGCACATGTTGCCCACACATGCACACGCCTGCCACAGGCAGCCAATAACACCTCAGCGCCGGTGCAAACGGTGGGCCCAGTGAAGCGGAGAGGTCAAATGGTAAAGTCAGCCGCTCGGCGTCGGCGAGCTAACGGGCTTTTCACCCCTTGGCCATTGTATGTCAGATGCTACCATCAGGACCCGGTTCGACTCTTCATCATTTCGAGGGTCTGAATGAAATGTTTTCCGATTCTCCATCTGACTTGTGTAGTTTCTCCTGTCTGATGCATTCGTACCCTGCAGAGTTTCACTGTCTCAGCCCAAAGGCCCCATGTCTGCTCCCCTTGTCCCAACTCTGGCCACACTTTGAATAATATTTTTGACATTTACCGTAGAAAACAGATGCAGGACTTCCCCCATGTTAGTGTGGCAGTGTTGTTGTTGCTGTGATGCAGCATCAGTGTTGAGGTTATAAACTGACAAATCTATGGGCTCTAAGTTCGTCAACATACACTGTTTGAGGTGTTTAAATGGATAAAGAATGCTCTTAAAAACACCCAATAACTGGGCAAACGCACCAGAGTTTGTTTTCACCAAAGTGTCCTTGAGACCAACCCTTTAATTCAATTATAGGAAACTGATTTATGATGGTTTTATACTCAGATGATTCCGTTTTCTGTTAATAATCTGAATAACTTGCAAAATGATCAAGGTCTGAAGAAACATTTTCTCGAAGCAAAAACCCAAACTGAGTGAGAAGGCACCAATGTCAACGCCGATACCTGCGCTTTGGGTATCGGACCAGTACTTGTATCGGCCACAAGACTTAGTACACACATGTAGAGGTAACATAACATAGCACACGTTGAATAGATGAGCCCTATACGCGACATCAGTATTGGATCTCGGATCAGTGCATCAACAGTCCTGACACCGTGTTTTAGTTTCCACTTTCTGATCAACTACGAAACCAGCGGCCGAGATGTGTCATAGGAGGCGAAGGATCCAACAATCAATATGTCAAGTCGTCATGTTCAGATGCTCAAATTTACTGATTAGAGATCAAACAATTATTTGGCTGATCAGTCGATAGAGAAATGAGCAGCATCAATTTTAATACTCGATCAATATTTCCTGTGTATACTGACAAAACCTAGATGTTTCAAGACGTCACCTTAAACTTAATTTTTGACACTTTTTTGATTTCATTTTTTAGAATTATTAATCGATAGAGTTTGCAAATAAAATGGAACAACAAATTAATGATCAGCTGCAGGTTGATTTAATTTTTTTGTGAATAATCTGATTAAGTTTAGTGTTTTAAGACACAAACTCCCCGACAACCTGAAGTTATCTTCGGTGAAAATTCAGCTTCGGCCAATGAAAAGGCTTCAGGCTGGATTTCAACTTTTAAACAAATCCACTACGAGCGCACTCGCCGCCCCGGCTACGACCCCCCCCCCCCCCATGATGCCCACGACTCCGCCGAGGATCTCCTTTCTCTCTGCTCCCCGAGCGCCGGCGCACCTCCGGACGTCGCCACCCACCTTGCAGCCGAACATGAGGGAGATGGTGCTGTTGGTGCAGGCCACCTTGCAATGGCACAGCAGGGGTGAGAAACACTCCACCTTCTTTGCGCCGGGGGACATCTTGTCGGCGCCGGGGCAGTTGGCTGACAGCCGCCTCCTCCGGGAGCGCTGCCGGCTCCTGCCACGCCGCCGTGCTCCAGTCGCAGTTCCCCCTGCACCTCCTCCTCCGCCTCCACCTCTGGCCTCTCCACCTCCTCCTCCGCTGCTGCTGCTGCTCCCTGCTCTCACCATCCGCCCTCATTCCTCGCGTCGCTCCATCGCGGCGGGGAGGAAACGACTCCCAGAGCTCTTCCTTCATTCAGGGAGAACCTCCCCCCTCCTCCTCTCGACTGACCCCTCCTCCTCCTCCTCCTCTCCTCCTTCTTCCTTTGGTAGGATATATTCCTCTCCCACTTGACCTCCTCTCAGGCGCTCGCTTTGACTCCTCTCTCCCTTGTTCTCTGGCTTGTTTTCCTCCTCTCTCCCTGTTGCATACCCCTCTCTCTCGATCTCTCTCTCTCTCTACACTGACAGAGTGATGGCGATGATGAGAGCCTGGGCGAGCGAGTGAGCGCTGTTATGTGTTTAGTGTGTGTTTAGTGTGTGTGTTAAGCTTTCCTCTGTGGGGGTGTGATTGGTCTCTGGGGAGGGGGTGTCACATGACTCATTGGAAACAAGGAGGGTTGAACGAGACAGCGAGGGAGAGGGAGAGAGAGAGAGCCAGCGAGCGTGGGGGTGTATCCTCAGGGAAGGTAGAGAGATGTAGGACAGAGTCAGTGATGTGGAGGAGAGGAAGAGGAGGAGCAAAAACAGGAGGAGAGAAAAAGAGGAGGACAGCAATAAAAAGGAGGAAGAGGAGAGAGAGGATAAGGGAATGAAAAGAGGAAGAGGAAGACTAGATAGAAAAAGAAAGAAAAAGTAAGAAGATGAGAGAGGAAAAGGAGGAGGAGCATCAGAAAAGAGGAGAGGAGAAGAGGAGATGGTAAGAGGAAGAGAAGGAGGAAAGGATGATAAAAGGATACAAAGACAATGGAGAAAGATGTTGAGGAGGTGTAGAAAAAGAGAAGGTGAGAGGGGAAACAAAGAGGAGGAGGAGGAGGAAGAGGAGGTGTCACATCGATAGGGAGAGGAGACTAGAGAGAATAAGGAGGTGGAGAAAGAAAAGGAGGAGGGAGGAGACAGCTGAAGTGGAAGAGAAGGAAGGAAAAGAGGAGACAGGAGGAGTAGTGGACGAAGACGAGGTGGAGCCTCCATGTTTCACTTCAAACAACATCAACAAAATAACTGAACCCCAGTCACTTTGATTTAAACCAGAAGAACTGCAGCAAGACAATATTACTGTGTCATGAAAAATTACAATTAACAAATAATTGATGTTTAATTTTTTACCCATTAACTATTAATTAGTCCACTCATCATCTCAGCTGAAATATTATGTGTCCAATGAACTGTTACAGCGGAGGCTCATTTCTTCGTCTTCCTACATCCACTCTGCTTTTTCCCTCTATCTTTAGTTTCTGCTGAGAAAATGAGAAAATGTCACGGTTTTGTCCTGATAAAATAATTATTGGATTAATTTCTAAAAAGTCCAAGCCTCAAACGATGTAACTGATCTAATGTCAGCAAAAACGTTGTCAAGGATCCCATGAGCAAGAAATTGACAACGATCAGATCAACTATTGATGATTAATTTTCTCTGCTGGTGTTACAGACAGACAAGTAACATCTGAGGCCTGAAACCCAGTTGTTAAATTATTCAGGCATATTATTGTTCCTTTGTTGGATTTTCAATAGAGAGAGGAGGAAGAAGAGGAGGGTGTCCTGTCTCAGTGATGTGAGATCATATTTTGGCTTTAATCTGAACTCGGTCGTTATTTTATTCCTCCCTGAGTCAAGTTCAGTGGAGCCGGGTCGACGGTTCGGTCCCAGACAGGAAACGGGACCCGGAGATGAAGCGGCGGTGGGAGCATCGGGTGAACTGCCAGCGGCCAACTCATTCGACTCAGCGTCTCGAGTCTAAGGACCCAAAGTTAGAACAGCTGACATCTGAGGATCAAAACCAGACATTCTCAGTTTAACTGACTTCACAGGAGCAAAACTTCCACAAATCCATCCGGTTAACAAGAAAACACTCTGGCTTCAACGGTGAGCAGATGAAACACCACCTATCTGATCTGTGTGTGAGAGATAGGAAGATTTGTTCATGGGCGGAGTGTCGTCCCCCCCCCCCCCCGGGACTGACGACAGGACCTACAGAGTTAATCCGTCAATCACTGTTATCTGTTCATCCTTATCTGCTGCCTTTTAACTGGGCCGATTCTCTGCACTTCTACCACACACACACATCCACCCACCGTCTGTCTCTCTCCTCCTCGGTGTGTGTTAGTCACTATGCTTGAAGAGCAGATGAATCTGATGAATAATCAAAGCATCATCAAACCAGCGTCCAGTTCCTCATGGTGCCGATGTTCAGCCACAGTATGAGCAGTGATATATTCTGATCATTTATTCATTCTGACTCTTAGAGGGGTGAGGCTAAAATATAAAGTCTATCCTGAAGGTGGCGCTAGAGCAGACATGTTCACTGAGTCTTAATAATGTAAAGAGGTTCAGCACATTTTTATCTATATTTTCTTTTATGGGTCACACTCAAATATTTTTTCTATCTCAAGGAATGTTTCACATTTTTCAGATCTTAATATAGAGACTGGTTTCTATAATCGTTCCTCCAGTTCCACAGAACCAGGACCAAACCAACGGTTCTGTGCTAAGACCTGGTTTATCTGAAGATAACATGATGCTCTGGGAGTCAGAGTCAACAAAACCAGGAGATTATCCTCCAACGACAGTCCACTCAGCTCCAAGTTCCCTTTTTGTGTTGTTACCGTCCATCGCTGCAGCTCAGCAACAAAACACGCTGAGCAAATTTCAAACTAAAACACTGTAACTTCAGAGATCTGAAAAAAATCCAGAGCTGATTTTAATTTCTACTTCTGCCGGTTCTGAGGGTTCTGACCTGCGGCTCTACCGCATTCGACGCAACGGAAATGAAGCTCATTAATACAGCATCAAGCATAAAACAAAGTTCACCCGGTTCAACATCAAAAATGTTAAACAGTTCAAAACGCAGCGGCTCACAACAATGGTATTAATTTTAAGTTGAATTGTAGGACATATGATTTAAAACTGACTGATTTAATGGTTCCTCTGGGAGACATCATGATGATGTGGAGTGAGGGGTGAGGAGGCACAGGAGGAACCATGACACCAGTACCAGGAGGAGCAGCGGTCGCACACCGAACATGGCGAACACATAGAAAAATGACTGGTCGGAGGTTTGGACCCGGATCAGGGATTTTCTGCAGAAGCTGGATTCTCAGCAACTGATCAGACCCTAGAAAAGACAAGCTGCAGGGAGTCGACGTCCACCGACGGAGACCAAGAAGAAAACCACAGAAAGCAAGAGCTTGAACAAGTCTGAACCCAGACCTGAACCCAACAGATAATCTTATAAAGCAGGAGGCAGAGACACAACCTTTCAACAGGTCCACAGACCAGCGTGGGACTGGTATCGTCCCAGTCCAGGAGGATCCAGTCTCATCAAGAGAGGCGGCCTCACAAATGATTAATGCTAATAATGTTGTGGATTCTCACTACTGAGGAAAAAAAGGTTGAATTGGCTTTTGTTGCAGTTGGTTCTAAAATATCGATCCTTTCATTGCAGTTTAAAAAGTCGAATATTAAATGGCCTTGTTCCTCCTGGTGGTGGAAAGGATTCCTCATTTTCATGGCCAGGACTCTCCTTTGCCTCTGATGTGAAAGTCAGGAGTTTAGTCGGAGAAACGCTCCTATGTCGCCGCTGCCCTCAGGGATCAGGAAAACATTCCAGACTGGACCGGAATGACAGCGAGACTGGGACGGACGGGCCTCACAGGAAGACTCCATCATCAACCATTCATTTTGGACAGTCAAATTAGCCTCCATCTGGGGTGCGCTGCTGTCTGCGTACCCCATTATTGAAGCCTGAGTCAGGCTGCACAGTCTGTCCCTCTCCCCCTCCCTCCCTCTTTCTTTCACACACACACACACACACACACACACACACACATGCATCCAGCAGCAGACTGAGTGTGTGGTGACAGTGATAGCAGCTGACAGGTTCAGATGTGATGGCCTCCTTCTAAATTTACTCTGCTGCTTTTAATCGCATCACTCTACACACACACACACTCCACAGGCCGGGCCTCACACCCTGAATTTCTGAGAGTGTGTGTGGGCTTTTTTTGTTTGTTTTGGGATTTTTTTGGGGGGGGGGCTGCTGATGTGACCTGGGTCAGGTTTTACCCAGAACAGTCTCGCCATCCTGGACTAAAGTCTAGAGTCCAGTTATGAATGTTGCAGATCATCAACTCACTACCACACGTCTGGGCCTGTAGTTTCCCAGGGAACAGCTGTGGAGGTGGTGCCTCCTGCTGGACTCCACTCCACACTGCAGCTGGTGGTTCTTTTTAATGTACTTGCTCCCATGTATTTGCTATTTTCTTAATATTTTAAAAAGGTGGATACTGTGTGGTGAACTGGAGCCATCTACTCAGACTCACTTAACTCAGTCTGATAGGAGCTCAAACATCTGAACATCGATCTGAGTCAGTGTCACTTCATTATCTCTGGCGTCCCTCCAGAATAAAAGCTCCAGAAATCCACTTAGAAACCAGAGGCTGCAGAGCTCGTCTGACCTGATTATTCTTCAGACTTTTATAAAATATTTTTTGGAGTGCTTACTGGTATTTTTCAGGGATTTTTTTTATATTTTAAAATAACTGAGACGGAGTCCAGCCTTGTTGATATTTTACACTGCCACAGATTGACAGCAGGAGGCAGCAGACCATTAGACAAGCTGCAGTACATGGGACCAAACTCCACTGATATTTCCATTACTTTCTGTTTTCCAAACTGGAGCCTAAAATATCCTTCCTTCCTGGTTTTTTCTGGGTTTTTTTTCCCAACTGCAGTTTGGCAGAAACACGACATGTAATAAATCCTGTTAAACAAGTTGGCGACTGTTTTCTATTGTCTTTTACAATATGGTAGATCTACTAACATTAGCCTAAATTTATGAAAGTATTCATTTGTTATTATCCGAGTTAAACCCCAGAGAATTACATTGTATTCCATAGAAGAACAAGTACACACATGTGGAGACTACTACCTGGACTTCAACTGTAATTACCTATGTTTTTCCACCTGGTCATCATGCTGGCAGACATTTTAAAAGTGGCACCACAGGCTCACATCCATCTGTTTTTGTGGCTGGAGAAATTAAACTGCAGGAGACTCCGGTAGATAAAACACCTGAAATCAATTCAAGCCCCAGAGTCCCTGCAAGCCTGGACAGTTGGCAGGTTTCAAGGGAGAGCAGCACATGGACGAGCCGTCAGCCAAGCATAGGGAGAGGAAGCCAGAGCTCTGTGACTTGCTTTCTGTGGGAGAATAAACCAAAACGCCGAGCACTTCCTGTCCCGATAACGGCCGCTGTAAAAGAACAAAGAGGGCCGAGCGCATCAGAGGCTGCATGTAAACTAAGCTGCCAACGGGCCAGCGAGGAAAAGGCAGATCCGGGCCAAGGAACAGGCCATGGGCTGCTCCGAGGCCAACCCCCCTCCCAATGCTTCAACCGCTCAGTTAGTTTCAGGCCTGAAGACAGTATCAGCGTCCTGCAGCCAAAACCCTGCAGCCCTCGGCCATGAGCACCTTTTATCACGTATTAGCCCTTTATCAGATAAAATCTGCTTTGATGGCAGCATCTCAGCTCGGCAGGGGAAGAGATTCATTTTCATTCATTTTCTTTTTTCCTTCATTACCTGACATGGAACTGATTTCCGTTTTTATACCAGCAGACATAACTGTTGGGAAACTTTACACACAATCCTACAGATTTCAGCCCCTGTTGTGTTTTAGTCTTCCAGGCCTAAAATTAAAGTGTGTGTTGACCGTGTGTGTGTGTGTGTTTGTGTGTGTGTGTGTGGGAGGGGGGGGGGGGGGGGCTGTGTAGATTGTGGGCTGAGAGGATCTATCACATCATTTCATCCAATTCAGTGTCTTCGGCTCAGATACAGATTTAATCAACACTCAGGTTGGTATAATTTTTTTTAATACTTTTTTGAAACCTTTACTCAGAGACATGGTGACAGGTCTACAGGACGACCTAGGAACTGATGACAGTTAACGGCTGTTTGTGTGTGTGTTAGTAAAAAGTATAAAGATTATAATCTTATTAACACTGAGTGAGCAGAGGAACAGCTGCAGCTGAATCACACATTCACTCTCTAAATCCAACATTTTTCCCCTAATTTTACTGACATAAAAGGATCCATTTAAAATGTAAATGAACCATGTTAACAAAATTCTAATACCCCCCCCCTCCGAAATACTAGCAGAAGCACAAAGGGGGAATGCATTATTCAGCAAAGCAGCAAGCAAATGCAGGCTGCTGCAGATATGAGGAGTGGGGGGGGGCGTAAAAAACAGATGATCAGAGAGGCAGCAAAGGAGAGGCTGGGGGGGGGGGGGGGGGGCTTGATAAAACAGCTCTGCTGTAAAAGCGCCAGTAGAGTGAACCTTCAACCCACTAACTATAATAACTGGAGACGAACGCCCAAAGAGCCGAGTCTGTACAAGACCAATGCAACGTACACGGTCATGGTCTGAGCCGAATCCAGCCAAACAAACCAAACGGACTTCATGAGGAAACCATCACTTCACAAGATAACCAAAGGTAATGACAGGGTGCATTTACAACCACTTTTTTTTTTATGGACATTTTCAATTTGCTCATTAAAAACCCAGAGTGTGTGAACACCAGAAATATCCCGACAAATTTTTTACTCTTGGCCTGAGATGGAAAATCTAGTGTATTGAAAAAGGGCAGATGTGACAGAATCTGATGGAAACAGAGCTTTGAAAACCGGGCTTATGGTTGATTCATGAGCTTTTCTCCTCGGCTGCTGTAACAAAACATTCATGTCCTGCTGCCGCTCACAGTCGCAGGCCCCCTCTTCACTGAAGTAATGAATTATAGAAGGGAAAACAACAGGGACGGAAAAGCTGGTGCAGAGTTAACATTAAATACTGGAGAAACATCTGGAAGAGCCACTCATGCAGTGGCTTCTATCAAACAAAAATTAGTGAATCCTCTCATTCAACATCGTTTTCTACTTTCACACCGATAAGACAGTAAACAAAAAAAAAACAGAAAACTGGTAGGTTGAACTCGACTGGTCGGATTCTTCGTCCAGGTTTCTAAACCCTTCAGCTCACAGGACTTTTAATATAGGCAGGAAATTAGGTCGTTCATTTACAGGAGCCTGTTTAACGTCTGGAAAATCTTCGACACGTTCATTCTGAACCTGTACAAGGCTGACTGTGCTTCTACAGGTTTTGTGCGTGTGTTGTAAAAACTGTGCCATTTAGTTGAGATTCTGCTGCTGAACCAACTACATGAATGGGCTTCATGTCCATTCACCAAAAATCTCACTCTCTCTGTGAAAACCCAATACAGAACTCCCATTGGAAACCTGCCAATTTAACCTCCAGCTCGTTCTAGATGAGCTGGATGTCATCACCGTTGGGGGGGTCAAAGGTCGCAGCATCCAGACAGCATACGGAATAAAGAGCCAGGTTCCCTCCTCTCCTTCATCCTTCTCCGTTTTCATCTGAGCCCATAACTTCCCAGCATCCTCTCTGTTCTTCCTCCTCCTCTCTAACCCTCTCCTTCTGTTCTCACCACCTCCCTGCAGTCTGCCCGCTGTGTGTGTGTGTGTGTGTGTGTGTGAGTGAGAGAGAGAGAGAGACAGTATGTGCATCCTTTTTTTTTTTATTTGTCTGAGTGTGTGTGTGAGAGACAGTGTGTGCATCCATTTTTTTTTTGAATGTCTTTGTTTGACATGCATGGGTGCTCCTCTTGGCTTGTGTCATCCTCCAGGGCAAATCAGACTCTTACCTCTCTCTCTCTCTCTCTCTCTCTCTCTCTCTCTCTCTCTCTCTCTCTCTCTCTCTCTCTCTCTCTCTCTCTCTCTCTCTCTCTCTCTCTCTCTCTCTCTCTCTCTCTCTCTCTCTCTCTCTCTCTCTCTCTCAGCAGAGCTATTGAAATTCCTCCTGCGGATGTTGACGTCATTCTGAGCAGGTTGGGTGTTAAAGCAATAGTTGGGCAAACTGTTAAACTTCCTGCTGAGCCCTGATCATCTCACCTAGTCGTCTTTACCTGCTGTGTCAGGTAAACGCCAACTACTCCTTTTCCACGTCATGTTCCCGATTCACCACATGGTCGACACAGCGTCAGAAGACTGTAAATGCGTCTGACTGTTTCGGGCAAACACGTAAAATCCAAAGGATCAGTTTATGTGGCTTCAATCATTAACTGATCAATAAAGCAGTTTAAAAAAAACTTTAGTGACTAATCGGCTTATCATTTTGGCTTCTTTCCATTTCCTCTGGATTCCAGAACCGACAACGTTAGACCTGAACCGCCACCTGTCGTGGCTGCACGTGGTCCGATGTGAACACCGGAGGGTCTCGTCCGCCTGACGGAACCGGACTTTCGGTTCGCTATCACCACGACACCGGCAGCTGCACCAGATGTGCGCTCCATCATTCAGGCTCCTAGCTAGCGCCACCATCAGCTCCACTTTAAACAGCTTAAAGTTTCAGCGAGTGAAGGTGATCCACACCACGCTGAGTTTCCACCGCAAACAGACCTAAGGTCCACAGAACCACCTCTGGTCAGCTGGGTGTGAAAATCCCCTCAGAGTCAAAACCAAACCTTAGATTAGCAGGAAGAGGCCCGGCATGAACCAGAAGCTCTGCTAGAGTCCTGGTTCGGGATATGGTGGTTCTGACTGCTCTGCTTCTGAGCAGCTAATCAGACCCTGACAACGCGACTCTATGTTTATTCAGAATCTGGTTTTTAATCCCACTGGAATAAACACCTAATGTGACACTGTACTGAATTTATATTAAATTCTGTACTGCAAAAACAGTCATTCCTTTCTTTTTTGATTTTCAATATTAAAATGAAATTGTATTAAAAAAAGAGCATGAAAATAAATAAAATTACATATGAATAGATTTTTTTTAAATGTTTAAAAATATTAAGATTATAACAAAAAAATGCACAATAAAATGTTATAAATCATAAATGTAACTATAAAATAAAAAATAAATACATTTTTAAAAACACTGTAATTAGAATAAAGAGTTACTGATCTAATTCTTATTAATCTATATAGATAAAATTAGTTACTAAAAAAACAATAAAATAAAAACAAAAAAATTGATAAAAGAAAATAATTACAAAAAGAAAATAAGAAAATCAAATATTGCTACTAAAATAAAAATAAAATTATAGAAATGAAAGAAAATTAAAAAATAAACTGAAAATGATACAAAAAACAACACATTTATGAGGAATCTAGGTATAAAATTACAAAAATAAAAATAAAATTCTAATAATAAAAAAATAAAATACCATTACTAACTGCCATGGAGGGGGGGGGGGTGACTACATGTTCCCCATTTACTTGTTGTCATTAAAGTCTCTTTATAGCACATTAAGAAAGCATATGTGACGGCGGCCGTCTCCTCCTATAACTCAGCTCGGCCTCCGGCTGCAGCTGCCTGTAATTAACGTAAATTATTAAGTCACATTTTCCCGGAGGAGCAATGAGCAGAGAGGAGACCAGAGTCACAACAGGAAACTGCTGCGGCCTTTACTCTTTATCGTCATCATTATGAAATTAAAAAAAAAAAAAAAAGACAGACAGAAACCTCCCATCAGCCCCTGCAGCTTTGTTTATGGTCATCTTCTAGAAACAGCTGATTGTCCCTTTTCTGACATTCCATCGATCTATCATAAATGACCAGTAGATTAATATAATAAAATCAAATTGTACACGCAGCCACAAAGCAGGACATCGAGTGCATAAGTCAAAAATTAAAACATTCCCCAGCAAAGCTCCAGTGTCTCAAACCACCAAAGACAGAACCAGGGGCTCGTATCAGATACCGGATCAGACCACTCTGCACGAAAAGATCAGGAAGTCGGAATAAACACAGCTTTATCATGAGTCATTCTCAGTTCTGAGACCAAAACCAAGCTTTGGGACAGGCCTGCGTCCTGAGGCAAACAGAAGCGGTTCTCTGACCTCACCCGAGTGTCGCGACCCGTTCGGTTTCATGTCCCCGGGACGATTCCCAGGTGTCAGCAGAGCAGTGGCATTTGGACTGAGCCAATTGCTTGGTCCTGCTGAGCCACAGAGCTGCAGCAGGACGGTAAATAAGGAGCCGAAAATAGTCCCAATGCGGAGGCACTGCCCTACACACACTCACACACACACACACACACACACACACACACACACACACACACACACACACACACACACACACAAAGCTCTGATGCCTTTTTTATGGGAGGGTGAGTGGGGGAGGGGGTTGCTGGTTCAAATCCCCAGAGACGTCAACGTTAGTGAGTTGAACTGACGGACGAACATCCACTATCGACCATCGACCACTGAACTATGACCACTACTGGTCAGGTCAGTCGTTCATTAGCCGCAGAAACCAACTGACAAAATCATCACAAGTCACTTTATTCAGGGAGAAATGGAAAACTTTTTCAATTAATGGTCTCTCTCTCAATCTGTCTCTCCATCTGTCTCTCTCTCCCCTCTGTCTGTCTGTCTCTCCATCTGTCTCTCTCCCCCGTGTCTGTCTGTCTCTCCAACCCCCCCCCGTCTGTCCGTTTCTCTGCCTGTGTCAGAGTTTGTCACTACCATAGCATCACAACATTGATGGATTCAGTCAGTCATCCCTCATCTATTCATCACATGATCTAGTTCAGTTAGTTCAGTTAAGTATTTTGTTTAGTCTATTTAGATGATTTAGTTATTTTAGTTATTTAGCAAGTTAGTTTAGTTATTGAGTTTAGTCATTCAGTTCTGTTAGATACAGTTTCAGACATTTCATTGATTTAATTTTGGACTCCAAATGCTGCAGAACTCAGATCAGAGTAATAATGATACGGATGCCATGTGCTTCAATAACTTCTTCAATACTAGTCTCTGACTGGTTGACTGATTGATTGGTTGATTGATTGATTGGTTGATTGGTTGTTGTATAATCTCCACCACAGACTCAGCACTCTGTCTTATTTAAGTATAGAAGATGAAATTCTCTGACTTCTTAAGGATCAAATTGATAGAGGGATTCCTCTGTCTTTTATAACCATCTCTGGTTATTTACACCAGGTACCTCTTAACAGATCGATAATTTTCAACATCGATCAACAGAGCTTTTTTTTTTTTGATTAACCGATTAATTTTCAGTCAATAACAGGTCAAGTAAATAGTGGAAAAAGAACGTCACAAGTTCCCAGAGACCAACTAGACGCCTTTAAAAACACCTGTTCTATCAGACCAGCAGTTCACAACAACAGCACTATTCCGTTTAGTGTAAGAAGCACATGCTGACATGTGAAAAGCTGGAGCTGGAGGATTTGTGGCAGTTTTGCCTATAAATAACTTAATTAACAAATTAATCGATCATCAAAATAGTTGCCATTGTTTTAAACTCCGATGAAAACAAATACAGAACTGTGATTCTCATTTTCTGCAGAACAACCACCTGATGAATTTCCTGATCAATTCACCTCTAACCTGTTAACTAAGGATGAATGTTTCACGTTCACCCGTCACCTGGAGCCCTGAGCTGGAACAGCAAACGGCAGCAGCCCGGATGACACAAGGGCACAAGGTCACTGGTTCAAGTCCCCCAGTCGGCCAGAGGTGGAGGCTGAGAAATGAAGCCCTCCTTCTCCACGAACTACACCGAAGAGACGCTGCAGTGCTCCAGAGACGGTCAGGCTGTGGGGAGCTGCAACAGCTTTTACAGATCAATGAAGATCAATGATGCAATCAAAGGGAAACAAAAGGACACTGGGATGCTGAGCTTTCAAGTTTCATCAACAGTCCTTATCAAAGCCATCAAGTATGCTGCGTTTAACAGAGAAAGTAGGGCCAGGCCCCCTCACTTACCGCCTTTACAGTGTACAATGAGCTGATAATTGGCCCTGACCGCCCACCACTAGTAATCAATGGGCCGATCAGACCGTCAACGCGTTAATCGAACAAAACGATAACGGCTGTGAACGGCGGACATCGTCACCTTGTTTCAGCAGTTACAGCCTGAAAAACGCTGAAAATGAGAGAAATCAGCAGTCTAATAAACCGAGGATCTCCGCGCTGTCGGGAGAAAACGTTGCACCGAACTCCTGTCGAGAAATACGACAGATTAACTATGTCTTACATGTCGGCAAAAACCAAAAACTTTAAGTGGAGGAGGCAACAGGATTCACGCGTCTATTGTCTCCTCTTCAATTCGTCTGATACAATTCACAAGGATGCATTAAATTTCCGCTCAAAACTTCACTTTTTGAATTTTGTTGTCGCAGCTACCGGACTCCGTCGCTTAACTGCGCTGTTTTAGAGGGGAAAGACCGTGGGGGTGTGAGACGAACCGTTTCAAAAGAAGATTGTTTATAACTGGAATAAAATCGTTCGGAAGATGGGAACCGTGCCGAATTTATCACCGACGTCCAATTGAGTAAAATCATCATCTATCGCGTTTATGTGTTTTTTATTTCCTGGGTTTTTTCGGGCGTTACCTTAGTCGTGACAATACAGATGCAGTCCATCGTTTCGAGCCGGGGGCAAAGCCCGCGAACGTCAGCATCTCATCTCGCAGCTCCAGCCCGACTCGGGGTTTCCATTCACACCGACCGACGGTAAGCTATCTACCGGCGGCAGAGTGCGGGCTCACCGGGGAGCCGCCTCGTCCCTCCCCCGGACCTCCGTCGTCCCGGCGTCCGAAGCTCAGCGGGAGCGGGACGCGCTGAGCCCCGCTCCTCCGGGCTGACGATGCTGCGTTAGCGAGCGGTGGGAAAACCTGACGCTTCTATCCTCAAGACACTTCTACCCTGAGTAATAACGATCCAGATGAGGTGGAAGTGACCAAGTAACGGACGGTTATTTCTACGTCTGTCTTTACATAACACTCAAGAAAACAACCCCACATTATGTGTTACATTTAGTAATACAGTAGTGCTCCAAGGAAATGTAATAAGATCTGATTGTTCACTAACTATATCACAGACTTTACTCTGTAATTGATTCCCATTCATCCAACCCGATTTGCTATTTAATAAGACTTTTTCCGATGGCACCTGAAGGCAACGCTGTAATACCTCTACTGTGTGATTGTGTAATTGAAAACGAGGCGGTCGTTTTTATCATTACATGGGAAATAAACTAAACACACACTCACAGCTTCTAACAGTTTTAACACAGTTCCATAATATACCTGTTTTTGTCAGTATATAGTTGTAGCTGCTACTTAAAAGACGTTTGGACTAAATGTTGTATTTTTGATCTTTTTGATTTTTGATCTTAATGCTTCTTTCAGATCTCAGATCTTTTTGTCACCAAACGCAATCGCCAACAGTTTAAACTCACGATCAAATGACCTGTTTAGTCCTACTTACAGCACAAAAATGCAAAACGACTCAGTTTACTGTGGTAAAACTGAGAAAAGCATTAAACTTGCATTTTTTTAAAATGGAGCCTACAAATTTCTGGCATTTTCTTGCTGGAAAATGACAAAAATGATTCAACAGAATAGTAACTAGGGCTGCAACTAATGATATTTTTCACTGTTGATTAATCTGCAGATAATTTTCTCAGTTTATGGTCAATTGTTTAGCAAATAAAATGTCAGAAAAATAGTGAAAAATGTTCCAGTGTCTCTGAGTCAAAGGTGATGGCTTCAAATGTCTTGGTTTGCTCCAACAACCAGAGAAAAGTTGAAGACCTTCGTAACCAAGAGGCAGAAAACGGCTATTTCCTCAGGTTTTCTGCTTGAAAAGTGAATCTGAATCCAACCACCAATCGGCTGTCTGACCGCTCCAGCAAGGCAGCGAGGGGTCCTACATCGGGTCCGTGGCTCTGGGCTCAGACACCGGCCCTTTAAAAACACGCCAACCACTCGCTGTGACACGTATGACTCAACGCCGCATGGCAAGAGGGAGCATGAGCAGGTGGGACTCACGAGTATGAGAATGAATCAGCCCCCCCTCGTAATGTGTGTCATCATCATTTGCCGTGTTCCTGATCCATGTTGTGACGGTCCTCAACAACGTCATCATGACTGCACATTGAACCATTAATAAATGCCGCTCTGTATTTTTATCATTTGTTACTTCAGTAGATTTTTTTTTGTCTTTATTCTCTTTGATGTTGTGCACATTATTCCTCTTATTCACATTTTGTGCTATATTTTTTCCTCACGTTGTCTCATCTTCTGGATTTTCTACTGTCAGACTGCACACAGAGGGTCTCCACTGACTGACGCTCAGATTGACACATTAGATCTCATGTGTTTTAAATAGTAGCTGTGGTTTTATGGTGGGCTATAAACTGGACCCCCCCCCCCCCCAAGAAAAAACCTGGTTCCACAAATGCATGTAAACAATGTCCACTTCAAATTCAATTAAATATAACTGGCAGTGCACAATAACGCATAGGAGAACGTTTAATATTATTTGTCAATGGAGCATACTTTTATTGCTACAATAATTAAATGTTTTCTATCTAAGATCATTGCACTTAATGAGCTCTTTATTTGGTTTAATGATTTTTGTGTGTTCTCACACATGATGCGCATATAAGAAGTAATTTGTTGATGTGATTTTATTCTAATAGTGGCAGCCACAGACTTTAACACCAAGGACTCCAGCTGCAAACTAAACGTGATCAGTAATTCATCTCATTTTATAGTGGTCTGTCTGTCTGTCTGTGTCTGCGCCGTATGAACACACTAAATTTTATAACAAGTTTCAGAGGTCAGACGC
>CM029113.1:23011507-23186507 GCA_016859345.1 Istiophorus platypterus | reverse complement strand
AGAGTGTGTGTGTGTGTGTGTGTGTGTGTGTGTGTGTGTGTGTGTGTGTGTGTGTGTGTGTGTGTGTGTGTGTGTGTGTGTGAAGTAAGCTCTGGGGGGATTAGGAGCATTTTTGTCTTTTTTTTTTCCTTTTTTTCCTGTTGTGTTTAGCCTCATTTACAAAAAGCCTCGGGATAATCACATCTAATTTTCTGCCCTTTATTCTGCGGAGGAGCAGCCAGAGAAGAGAGTCCCTCTTCCTTTAGAGCTTCCTATTCTGAAGCCTCTCAGCGCAGCAATCTGCCACCGCCGCCGCCACCATTCTAACCCCGAGGCCACATAGAGACCCATATTGTGTGTCCGCTGTGGGAGCAAAGTCGTTGAGAACGCCCCACGTTTTCCAGAGGCCTCGTTTTTCGTGTGGTTGTCGGCTCCGGTTACCCCGCCTCTCTGCCTCTTCCAAGGCACACAGGAGTCTTATTTTACCCGGGGAGCCCTCGTCTTTGTGCCGCCGAATATTGTCGGCCGTTGGACAACAAAGAGGGCGATCTCTTCGCAGCTCTTTGAGGCTTCCTTCTGCCGGCAGAGCGGCATTGTTGTGCCAGGCAATGGACTGCGAAGACTTGAAAACTCCTCTGTGGGAGGGGAGTCAGACACGAGGAAAGCTGTAGCTGAAACCAGGAGGCCGATTCCCTTTGGAGGACTCTGATATTTTTTATGTTGAAAAATGCCCACAGAGGTTATTGACTCGAGACCTTTTATGCCCAGAGAGAAGCACAACCCCGGTAAAGGTGTAGATATAATCAGAAGTGGTCGTGTAGACTCTCGTGGTTCTTTGCATGTTACGTTAAATGTCTGAGGACCGTGCATGTGAACTCTGAGTTGTACGTTGATGATCTCGGCAAACGGCAAAGTTTACACTGCGCAGACCTTTGTGGATGCGGATTTAGAATCTGTAAACTGCACCTAAGCACTGAGAGGTCAAATGACATCTGTATGTCTGGTGAAAAACTGGGCCACATTTGCTTTAAAAAAATGTTTAGGTAAGGCTTTGTTTTACATCTTATCTACATTAAAAGACTGTTTAAAAAAAGTTGTACTATTCTTACTGCAGCTCACTTATAACCAAGACTAGTCTAGATGCCCTTTGACCTGCAAATCCCCAAAACCAGCTCCAGCTTCACTGACAGCATTTTATTGACATGTCAGCAATGTATTTTCATTCTCGTTTATCAAAATTTAATAATCTTTTATGATTAAAAAAAACTAAAAGAAAGAAATTATAAGTTACAGTGAAACAAGTAAGTCGATGACTGGTTTACATAAAGTTCACAAAATCTTCCGCTTTGCTGAAGATTCAGAGAATAAGTTATGGCTGATTGGTGTGTATGTGAGTGTGTTTGTGTTTGTGTGTGTGTGTGTGGAGATTTGGAAAGTTTTATTCCACATGCACTCACAGTTCTACTTGTATTAACCAATAGACTGGAAAAAATACTGACAGAGCATCTGTTGCACCAAAATCTAAAATTGGTTCTAACTTAAACATTGTTTTTTCGAACCATTAAGTTTGACTGGTGCATAGGATGGAAAACTTTTAAACCAGAAATCAAAGACACGGGAAGTTTTATAATCTTCATCAACTTTAAGCAGCTGCCGCTTGGCACGTTCACATCACACGACCTCACAACGCCTCTGTTCTCAACCGTTTCAGCCAAAAACTGAGTTTGTTGGAGCGCGTTCGCCTTCCCAACGCCAGACCGTCGATCGGGACGGTCAAGAAGCTCACGGGTCAGGCCGACTCCATCGAGGAAAGTCCCTCCAAGGAGCCCAAGCCCGCCGGCTTCAGCAACCGGGAACGCTTCCGCACCGCCTTCCGCATGAAGGCCTACACGCTCCGCCAGAGCTCCGAAGGTACCAAGCTCCTGAAAATGGGAGGAAGGTCCAGGCAGTGAGATAAAACCACATGGTCCTGAACTGTCGTTGGTTTGCTAATGCACAATTCTCACGTCAGGGTTTTCCTGTTTTGTGTTCTCGCCAGATGCTGGAGCGCTGGCAGATCCGGAGGAACGGGGCTTCCCTCCTGACATCCTCATGGAGGAGATGATCCCCACACTGAAACTGGTCATCAGGGCAGTCAGGTCAGGAACTCGAAATGTCCGTTTCAGGACAGATGATTGTCCCTCTAAGTCACAATGAATCAGTAGTTTTTGGGGCATTTGCATTAATCATTTTTTAAAGTATTAATGTGATACTAGTTAGGGTCAGAGGGGTATTTTTTTGGATGGAAGAGAGGTGGGACCGTTGTGAAATACGTTATTCTTAGCTTTTATTTCAACCAACAGTCACAACATTAGGCACCATCAAATTTGCAGTTGTATTCTGAGTTCCCGAGTTTTTGTTGAAAGGTGTCCTGGCCTAGCTGTTTCCAGCTGATGTTGGGTTTCTTAGAGGAAACTCTGAGTAGAAATACTTTAACGTGATTCTGCCAGCATGATACCCATGTAAAGACCTGTCCACTTACATTTTTCTTCTCTTGGCAAAATAATCCAAACTTCTCAAATGTGTTAGTGCAATGTCAACACCAACAGCAATTCAAGAACTTCGCCAAACTGAAATTCAATATTAAAACCTGGATCTGGATCTTAATTAAAATACCCAATAGACAACTAACGGATTCAGGCACTTTTCAGTGCTTGACAGTGATAAATACAATTCCATTGGTACATAAACAGTAAGGAGGCTGGATACTCAGCCCCCAGTCATTGCAGGAGTAGGAAGGCAGAACAGCGTGTGAGCTGTAAAAAAACCGAAGGGATTTGGAATAACTCATACATGCCGACAGTGTGCTGGTAAATCTATAGGCCACACAGGTGACATAAAGCAGGAATTCAATCTAGTGTGAGGACCTGTGAGATGAGTGATTAGCCCTGTGAAAGTGCTGCTTCCTTCCATACCATTATTTCGGGGCTGAATGGGTCTGTAAGTTGGATCCTCAGACCCGAAAGGTCTTTCAGGACCCAAAACCTTCCGCCAAAGACCGAAGCTCAAGCCGCTGCTGATTGACTCTGGTCAACATTAGCTCAGAGTGGGAGCTCTGTGGGACAAAAGAAAGAGCTCAGTAGGGCAGCAGGATGGCCTCAACATTGAGGGACTTTCAGTGAACTGGAGGATGTTTGGTTTGATCTCAGATATAAATACTGAAAACGTCAAAGTATTTCTGAGCAGGACAGTGAAGCCACACTTTCCCTTTAATAGTCAGTTTGACAAACATATGATAGATGGCTAGATTTGAGACCAGCCTCTGGTTTACGAAAGGTAGATTTATATTCACACTGGGTTGGCTTGTAGCTGATTGTGAAGTGAGGTGGTGGGAGTTACCACCTCCTCGAGACAGAGCCAAGTCGGTGTCTGGGAAGTGAGTTGCTGCCCCATATAAAGACTCATGTATCTCAAGATCTTATTTCTGAATGAGAGTTTGATGGAGTATGGGTTGGGATCAACAGGCAGACTCTACCGGACTGCTGCGATCTTTATTCCCCAGTCGACCTTTGTTCCAACCCTAAACTGAGCTCATGAGCCTTGGGTGTTGACAGAAAGAATGAGATTACAGATACAAGCAGGTGAAATAAGTGTCCTTCAGCCTTGGAGGCAGGTTCAGGAGTTCAGACATCTAGAAGGAGCTTGGATTGGAGCTGCAGCTCCAAGTAGAGGTGGTTGGGATGCCTCCTGGTCGAGACCACAGCAGACCAAGAATATGTTGGAGGGATTACACAACCCTTCTGGACTAAGAACATCTTGGGATCTCCCAGGGGGAGCTGATGGCTGTGGCTGGTGAGAGAGGACCACCTGGGCTACCTCACTGCTCTCACTGACACCACAAATAAAAAGCATTAACTGTTGTATAAGAAATAGATGGGCGGATACTTTTACTGAGACTTAGATCAAACAAGTAGAAATCAAAGTTTATTCCTATACTGGGATTGGTTTTGCAACGAGTTAACTGCTCAGATGTTGGGATAGATGGTGACAGTGGTGCGATAAGTAAAGAACAGAAGTTAAGACGAATCCTAGACAAACACTCAAATTTAAATCATTCTCTAAATATCTTATTGGGCGGTGAAACTGAAGGTTAGCATACCTGTAATATTGATGACACTCAATGGATAGAAAAAAAACATGTATGCACAACAATGTTAACTAAAGTAGATGACAGTCGCAAGAGGAAGTCAGCCTGAAAAATCGAATGGATGTTTGCCACAGACTGCCAATGTACGAAGTGTGGTAAGTCTCATTCCGTCACTTTAACTTCCTAATTAAACTCATTTTCTCACAGGATCATGCAATTCCTCTTGAACAAGAAGCGGTTTAAGGAAACTCTGAGGCCTTATGATGTCAAAGACGTGATCGAGCAGTACTCTGCCGGACACCTGGACATGCTCTGTAGAATCAAATACCTCCAGACAAGGTCAGCAACGACATTACAGACCAGGGAGTCCGTTTGACTGAGGTCACTAGCTCCTCCTTTCTCGAGCTCATCCTTGTTTCTCTCCCCCTTTAAGGATCGACATGATTCTTGCCCCTGGACCCCCCCTCACCCCGAAACAAAAGAAAACTCAGAAAACGCCCTTTGCCTACCCACCCAATCAGTCACCCAGGTACTATCGCGCTGTTCCAGAAAAATATAACTGTAAATGTCACAGTGTTAAAGATTATATTGTAAAATTAGACACAAACAAAACTGGTAAATACAGTTAACTTAGTATCAAGGCTTGTATTGATTTTCATTGCAATGTCCCAATATAATTATGAATTTATCTTGGTGTCTCATTCTTCTTATCATGTACTATATTATATTCACTAGTTGTCTGTAAACATTAAACATTTACTCTGTTCTGGGGGAATCTTGAGTTCATTTCCCCCTAACAAATGTCTGCGCAGTCCATGTCTACTCAGTGTCCCTGTGTTCCAGGCATGAGTCCTACCTACCAAAAGCCGCCTCCATGCCAGATGCCGAAGACCAAAGCATGATGGGTAGATTTGTCAGGGTGGAGAGACAGGTGAGGGTCAAAATTGCAAAGCACCTTTGGAAATACTTGAAAATACTCACACCAGAACACCTTTGAAATCTATCCACTCAAATTAAAGATGCAGACCTAAAAAGATTGGGTACCACATGTTTCTGCTTACTAACAGTTCTTATTTACCAATCTAACGCTCGAAGAAATTTATTAAGTATGCTTTCTGCCATACTGAGCTCATTGGAAGAGAACAGGAACAGGTGATCATCGGTCTCTGCCGCTAGTGTAAATGTGTCTCTCTTTCAGGTGGAGGACATGGAGAAGAAATTGGACTTCCTGGTGGACATGCATATCCAGCACACTGAGCACCTGCAGGTGGACTCCGCTGGCGCCGCTCACATGACTCTGGAGACCTGCGACCCCACGGGGAACGGGGAGATCAGACGGCTTTTCTTCAACTACGCCGAGGCGTTCCCGCACATGTCGTACCAGGTGCCTGTCAGCCAGGCGACTCCATATTGTGGCAGGGGTGGAAAAGGAGGCGGGGAGGGGGTGGGGTTAGGAGGAGGAGGAGGAGGAGGTCAGGTACCTCCGGACCATCAACCCCCACTGTCGCACCTCTACCAGCGCCACCCTCCGGCCAACATCCCCACCTACACCGAGCGTCCTACGGTGTTGCCCATCAGCTCCCTGCAGGACTTGTCAGCGGGGCTAGGCAGGACCACAGGGGGGCGGGGGGGTGACTCGCCTCTCTCCATGCTGTCGGTGAACCACGAGGAGCTGGAGCGCTCACCCAGCGGGTTCAGCATCTCTGGGGAGCGCGAGGGGGAGGAAGGGGAGGAACAATCAACGGGAGCCAGGGTGGCGACAGGGGACGCAAGCTGGACGAGACCCAGGCCGAGCTACCTGGCGGAGGGGGAGACGGACACGGACACGGACCCCTTCACACCCAGCGGGGGGCCCCTGCCGCTCTCCTCCACGGGGGAGGGGTTTGGCGACAACGTGTGGAACACGCCACCCTGAGGCGTCGGTGCAGCTGCCCAGAAATCCACGACTCTGAGTTAAGACCTTAAATCCAACCCATGCCTCTAAACCCAAATCTGATTGGGTCAAAGTCAAACCTCTGGACCAAACCACTTGGAAGAAAGGTGGGTTTAATCCACCTTGATGTTGTGAGGTCGCAAAAAAAAAGAAAAAAAAGGGGGGGGGGCATCGACCTTTTGGAGGCCAACGCCGACCTCATCCAACCGACTGCCGTCCAGACAGAGCCATGGCATTGAGACTGCCCAGAAAAAAAATGGGAAACCAGACTGTTTGTATAGTTCAAACTCTGTACAGCGCACTCTTCACAGAAATTTAGCTAAAAACAAAAAAGAACATTAATATACATACTATATACACCTGAAAGCTTTATCGCTGCAAAGCCAACCGCACTGCATGTAACGCATGCGATTTTTAGTGTAGACACTGCAAAGTTCAGGATATCAGGAGACGGAGGAAGAGATTGAATGGATACATATACTTGCTATGCCATTTTGTAACACTTATTTTTTTATATGGATACATTTTCATTATTTCTTGCATGGTTTGCATGACAATGCACCATCCTAGGGGTGACGGTCGGAGGGTGATACTGGAAACAAAAGTCTCCTGACTCTTTGTTTTGTATGTTGTGTGTGTGTGTGCGGTGGGTGGGTTTGTGTGTGTGTGTGCGGTGTGTGTGTGTGTGTGTGTGTGTGTGTGTGTGTTTCTGGGCGGCAGTGTGTTTGTGTGAATGTGTGTGTGTGTGTTTGAGAGTGAGGAAGAGGAGGACTTGGGTAACAAAACACTGGTCCGTCGCGTTTCACGGTTTCTCCTTTTTTTTTCTCACGTTGTACTGTGAGGTCTCGCAGGATCGTTTCTGCCCAGAAACCAGAACTTGTGATCCCGCCGCTTCGCTTTCAACCCGCTGTTCTCTTGAGTTGTGTGTCGCTATAAACTTTCCACTTGAAAAACGATATGAAAAATTCAACAGAATTAGAAACACTAAATCTCTGCTGCTTTTTTGGCACATGAATTCAGGGATATAAACCGCCTATACGTCTTTAATTTTCAGAGGTTTCTGAGCGTCTCGACTGCTGAGTTCAGTTTATCACTGCTTGAATAGGATTTTACCTGAGGGTCAGATGATTTATATTGTAAGTGCAAAACAGTGTCTAGAACTCTTTACTCTTACAGCAACGAGACAAAAAGAAAAGATTTTAAATGAGCAAATCAGTATATTACTGATCATTTCAGTCACACAGAGTTCTGTGTGCCAAACTCCACCACATCCTCAATTGTCAAGAACAGATGAGAAACAATTTCCATCAATCGTTTCTCCACCGTATTTCTAGTGCAAAGATACAATAAATCCTGTACAGTCTCTGGAAAGTGAACGGGTGAGGCGGCGTTCACATCCTGCAGCTCAGTCTTCAAGCTTTTTTTTTCTTTTCTATTGCTCTGATGCTTTAGCAGTAAATTTGGTTGATTATTACTCGAGGTCCTTCAGAGATTTTTGATAATAGTAGAAGCCATCAATGGTATTGATCCCAAATGCCATTTGTAAAAAACAAATTCTGACTGAAAACTTTCACTTTGTTTTTGCATTTTCAGACAAAATTTTTTTTTTCTTTCATAAATTAGAAGAAAAGCGGCAGGAAAACATCCTAAAGATTCAAAAAGATTCTTTCATTTCTCTACCGTCCAACAACACATCTTGTTACTGTGCTTTTCAATCTAAACGTCTTGTGAGCACACACGGGAATGGCTGCATTGTTCACGTTGGAAGCAACTTGAACGTCCGGTGCTGAGTACGAGCTCACACTCATTAATGTAACAGCGCCACATGCTGGAAACGACTGGAGCAACATGCAGAGATACTAGTCATCGGCAGCCAAGGCGAAGGTCCCTGATTTTCCGGTTGAACACGGAAACATTCGCTAAAAAGCAACACAACACGAGCCTGAGCGCCACTTTGTGCAACAACAAAGACAACAACGACAACAACAAAAAAAGAGAAGCTTTACAGAGAATCACATATAGGCCTAAACAGCATTTACTACTTTAGATTTAGGACGACACTGATACTGAATGTAATCTCTGACAAACGACTATATTTACACACATGAATTATTACACAGTTATAGCATGTTCGAGCACCTTTAGAGTCGGGTGAATTTTACAGAGGGGCCTCCTCACCGGGCTTCAACAGGAACTTTAGATGCGTTAATGACTTTAGCTCTTTGGGAGGAGACTAGTCACCCTTGGCTCTATGTTGGGTCAGACTGTCCTTGGGTCCTTCCTTAAAAAATGTTATTATTATTATTTCAAATTAATTACACAACATGTTAGCTTCTGTAAAATGTCCTGTTTTAGCTCAGGGCCAAAATTTTCAAGGCACCGAGTATGTGTGTTGGTTTGTTTGTCAGCACGATGATGTAAAAAGTACTGAACCGATTTGCACCGAACTTGGTGGAGGGATTGGGCATGGACCATGGCCAAACCCATTTCATTCTGGGGCAGATCCGGATCATTTACATTGATTTTGAATTTTTTTCCTCTGAAGCCTGGTGTATGCTGTTTGACATTAGGCCTTTGGGAGGTCTGCGCTCCAAGTGCCCTTCCTGTTTTGGGTGAATTATTTGTCAGTTTAGGTCATAGTTTGGTCAATCTCACTACTGAGATAAATGCAATTAGCAGAAAGTACCGTTGCTGTGTTTCCTGCCTTCTTGTAGACGTTGTGCACTGATTAAGAAACTAGATTAAACGTTGACTAGAGCTTTTTTTTTTTTAGGGTGTCATGTTTGACCGGTTTTAACAAACACCTGCCAGTCAATCAGAAATTTTCTGTGGCCTTGGTTTATGTTTTGACCTTGGCAAAAAGTTTTTCGATCCCTCGAATCAGTCACAGTCAAACAAAAACCAAAACCAAGTATATTTTCCCGATGTGCCAAACTCTATCCACTAAATCCAAAACAAGTGCTGCAGCTCTTGTTTGCCCGGTGGGGAAGCAGCAATCTGTAGAATTAGCGAGGTCAACCAATAACTTATTTACTTACTTATATTGTTATTATTATCTATTTAACTAGGCCTAATTGTATTACAGTTACTATATTTACTTACAGTATCTTCCGCTACTGAAACCCATTGAGTTATATACTTGAAAAATGAATTAACTTGCGGCTGTCGCCACATATAGATGTGAAGATCATGACATGATGATATATCTCTGTAGACACCCATTCATTGTGCCTCTGAAGCAAGAAACATCGTTGAGAATGACCCAGTGTCGTCATTCCACATTTAGTGTTTCAGTGCCACCTCATCTCACCGCTCGCCGAACGCACTTCACAGGATTTATGAATGTGGACTGTTTCCTTTCGTATGGGTTCGTCTTTTCCGACACTAGCTTGCGGCGCAGTACAGTCTTGCTTTTGTAAAATAACTTTTCTAGCCCTGCGATGCTGTTTGGCTCATCCACCGAGTCCAGACTCCACATGACTTCGGCTGCACAGAAATCTAAAGGCTGTAATGTTTCGCTTCTCGTTTATTCTTTTCTTTTTTTCTTTTTAATCGGCTCTAGGTTGAACCCTTTTCTCTCAGTTTTCTGCTTATGTTGAAGTTTAATGTCTCACCCTTCAAATTCAACAGCACCAGTGTCTTTTGTTGCCCTATTCATCACGTTCCATTTATAGAAAAACATTTTCTGCGAGTTTACTCCACAGTCACATTGCTTCCATCCAATGATTTTTACTCTTACTGCTTCCTTTCTAAATTTACAGAAGTTTATGAGTTCGAAGATTATACATGGAAATAACTTTAACACCATAGGTGTGTTTATGGTTACATGGCAAATTACTGTTAAAACTAACATTCTAATATTTTGTAAATTTAAAATTGTCTTCCAAGACACAAAGATTCACTGGGGGAAAAAGTGATGCTAGCAAACAGGGCTGACCTCATATATATATATATATATATATATATATATTTATATATATATATATATATATATATATATATATATATATATATATATATATTTATATATATATATGTTTCTTGTTGCAGTAGACTGGCTTTTTATTTCAAGACACTGATGCTTAATTTTTTTTCCCAAAACAAGGGAAACTGAACTACGCCAAAAACCGAAAATCGTTTGAGACTCGCTGACTCGTTGAGACGAGTGTGGGAGGAGTTTCAGAAGCAGTGCTAGCATAACTTTTTACGGTGAAAAAAATAATTCCAGTTCATGCTCATTTCTGGTCGTTCTGGGTTTTGTGAATTAAGTGACAGATTTTTTTGTGTCATGCTAAATGTGCCCGGGCATGATGCTGTAAATTGTTTTAATTGTGGTCAGGTTTTACTCAGACTCCTGTTTTGCACATTTTTTCCACTGACTTTCTCATATGAAAGAGAGTAAAGGCAGATGCTCAACTGGGAAAAAAAAGTTCAAATGATCTGAGAAAAGTTCATTTTTGCAAAATTTTCACTCAAAGCAAAAAAGCTTGTCAGAAAACAAAGAAAGAGTGAGGTCATCCCTTCGCCTGTCGTCACCTACTGAACATCTGACGAGAGGTTATTCTCTGTGTCTAAGGTCTGTTCGCAAAACACTTTGGTTCATGTTATATTAAGTAACTGAAGCTAAAAAAGAGGAATTATTCTGAAGACGGATTCAAGCAGCTCCGACGCCGACCTGTTATTTAATTTAAAGCAGAAAAAAACAAAAAAATTGCATGAAAAGGGTAAAGTTTCTGCTCTGGTTAACCGTTATGACTTCAGCTATTTCTTTGATTGGTCTGCTGTTTTTGTTGCCGAGCAGATTCTGTGGTTTATCAGAGATTTTACATTGAGAGAACCAGACCTTCGGCAGCAGAGCTGCTGAGCTGTTGTTGATTCTCAGCGGGATCGGCGCCATGAATGATCCTTTCGGAATAAAATTTATTCAACGTTAATACTAAATATCATTTTTTTGCTATGTGTTTGCCTAAAAATGGTTCAAATAAATGTTTACTAATGTAGTTTTGATTTTACAAAGTTTGAAACCTCTTTTTCAAACTAAAAGCCATCGAATAGAAACTAAAGTGATAATAACTTTAATTTGCTACTTGTTTATCACAGTTTTTGCTTGGATAAAGGTAAAAGAAAAAAATTGACACCAGACTGATTTTGGTGCCAAACCTGTGGTAACATATTCAGTACGGTGACCGATGGACCCGGTTCGGTGCAGCTGTTTACACGTCACTGAAAACTGACCCGAGAAATTGAGTCAATCATGTTAAAAAGAAAGTGTTTGGGCTGTTTTGTCATTTCATAGTATATAAAAACAGCTACCACAGAGAATGCCGCTCAGACATGACGACACTTCCTGTTTAAGACATGTACGTTTGGTTCTTATTTATTGGAAAGAACCCTTTAACTGTTAATTTGACAATCAGCGTTGTTTTTTTTGTTTGTTTTCCTGGTTTTCCCCTCAGACTGATGCTCCATGGCTTCGGCCTGCCAGTTCAAAACTTTGAATATTTTCCAAAACACGGATTCTACTCCACTAATTTTGGACCCCCCCCCCCCCAAAAAAAAACCTATGAATTATAAGACGCGCTGCGGAATTCATTGTAAATGGAGATGGAGAGATTTGTTTCCACAGGGTCTCTTTTTGAATTCTCATACTATATCTTCCCCCAGTGTGTTTTAATTCCTTTTCATGTTTTGCAGAAGCATTTGTTAGGTGCTAATTTCTAATATTTCAACCGTATGTCCCCTGGTTTGCTCTTTTTAGAGCCTGGAGGAGCCCTTAAGTCCAAAGTTTTTTCTCCAAGCTCTTTGAAAAACAGGTATAAACTGTGTTGAGCTTCAGCGACAATTCTGGTTCATTGGCTCTCGTCTGTTGGGCTCCACGGTAAATTCATGGCGTGTCTTTAACCTCTGGTACTGATACTTGTTGAGTATTCGGAGGGACAGCTTGACAAAACCACAATATTTAATGAATTTCTCAACCCGTCTTTGCAGTGATGACTCAGTCCCGGTGAACGATCACAGAAGAGACACTGGATCAAATGTTTTGGGGTTTTTTTATGATTATTATCCAGTCGTCCGGCAGGGAGTTCTGCTCTGAATGTAGAAAAACGCTCCAGAAGCCTGGAAGTGCAGCAGTTGTTCAGTAGAACTGCAGAAAAAAAAAATCCCCTTCGAAAAGCTGCATGCTCTTATTTCATGTCTTCTTGTTTTGGTATCACGCAACAGTGCTTTGTTTTCTCTTTAAATCAGTTTTCTCTTCCCTTCGTCCTTTCTCGAAGCCGTAACCTGTTCCTTAAATGACTTGTGTGTGTTATTTTTCTTTCAATGCATCTCCGGCCTCTGTACATGTGCACTCATGCGTTCGGACACGTTACATATGTGTAGCTTTTGTGTTTAAATTTCAGCCAAGTCGTCCATCTGTGCATCGATTTCTGAATGGAACGGAGCACTTTATGGCATCTGGGTGGTTCAAGAGGGCGATGGCGCTTGCTGTGGTTGTTCCGTTGAGTGTGGCTGTATTCACCGTAACAATGTACCGAGTAAATGCACTGATCGACACGTTCTCCATAACCTGTAATTTTACGGACATTTTGATTGCTACGGATTATTTGTGCCTTGGCCTTCTACAGTAAAGTTCTTTTTGATGTCATTTTTAAAAAATAATAATGATAATAATAATGATAATTTCTTGTTCATGCTTTTTCTTGCTGTGACTGTCAAAACACAGCTGTTGGTAATATCTGTGCGGAAGGCTGCATTTACACAGAGGAAAAAAAATCTTCTTAAACAGAGAAAAAAAAGAAAAGCCACTTCACACCTAGCTTTTAGCTACGCTAGGCTAGGCTAATCGCTTCCTGGATCTATCTTTGTGCACACAAATTAAAACAATATCCAAATTTTTTAATAAAAAAAAAAAAACGGATAGCATTCACATCAAACCCTGAACTTACCTGCAGTGGAACCCAGCTTAGTTAACCTGAACAAAACATTAGCTCAGCCTCAGTCATTTCAAGATGGTGACACAAGGGGAAGTCTTTGTTAAAACAAAACAAAAAAAATTTTGTATTAAAAAAATATTTCATCCATGCTATTGAGTGAGCTTATGTTTTAGGGTGATTTTTAGCTATTAATACAGATGTTAATTTTTGAGGTTTTGCTTATTCTGGAACAACACCAAAGTTCCAGTTTCACTTTAGCTTTCTGTATTGTAGGAAACTGTTAAAAATGTGCCAAAAAAAAACCCCAAAAAACAAAACTGTCACCAAAACTTAAAAGTCCAGATACCAAAATGGCCTCCTACACAACAGGTTGTTTTCAGAGCAGCATATGACGAAAAATATGAAAGATTTTCTAAATCATATCTGCTATTCTTGTCTAAATGCAGCCATCGGGCTTTGAGAAACAAAATGTGAAAAATAAAAGAATCAGTCTAAAGTATCTCCATAAACAGATATTACAAACAGCTTTCTGTGAGTTAACTGGCGCCAGCTTTTTTTTTTTTCGGTGGGAAACCTTTCTGTTAAGTTTCATTTTAAGGGAAGTTTGGACAACTTTACACTAGTGGCCTTCAGAGCTGTGCATCATTTTTCTCATTCCAGTTTGAAAAAAAAGAAAGAAAGAAACTTGCCATTTCTATTCTGTATTAGACCACTTTTAATAATTTTTGTTTTGATGATATAATATGCAAATGTATTCTTACTTGATTTTTTTATTTTTTTGTCTTTTCAATTGCACCAGTTATTAATAAAGTACTGAACTGAAAACTGTGTGAGTGGACATGATATGAAGGTGAGTCGTATGAATATTAGATGAAAATGTAAAGTAACTGCAGGGAACATGAACTTTAGTTTATCTTTAATCTTTTGATTTTAATTACCCTCCTTGAACTCTACAACCCACACTGAGGACAAAGATTCCATTTTTTAGCTTCAATACAACCGAGGCTGTGAGACCAGCTGGTTGGCTCTGGTAAGAATGTTAAACTGTATATGATGAACTGATAATAGAGTAATAAATGCTGCAGCCTCAAGAAGAAGCCTCATGGTTTTGATAATTTTTTATTCTTGGACAAAGAGGTAGGTTTCCTGGAAAAGCATTGGACAAATTAGTAGTTAATCCTAAACTGAAACAGAAACAATAGTGTAATTATTCATTTACAATCTGTCACGAATCTGCTTTGGAACAGTTTTGGTAATAGTTCATATTAAAGGAAGTTGTAATTGTATAAAAACTGCATCAACACAAGTTTTTATGCAGCCTAGTTGTTGCCAAGAAGAACATTTTTATGCTGATGGTTCATGGTGGGTTATGAGACGAGGGGCCCCCCCCGGCCCCTCCACACCCAGGCCCCCATCAGTTCATAGTTATTAACATTAACATGACGCAGTGGTTTATTCCATCTCACTACAGCCAGTTTAAACATTTTGCCTGGATATTCAGTATAACCTTCGTTCTTTGAGCCTCCCATTCAGGTTCCATTGACTCACGGGCTTTTACATTACATACGTTTGTATTCTTAACATACTTTTTCCTTTTTTTATACATCTTGTCTTTGCTTCTTGATTCAAGCCAGAGTGTCTGCATGCTCCAGTCATTTCATTTCTCCTTCCTTCGTCGTTACTTCTTTCCATTTTATAACTATTAGCCCGGGGCCTGCATCTGTTCCCAGGGGCCCGCGGTTCCCAGGCCCTTCGGCAGCCCCATTTCTTCCTCAGCGTATTACCGCTGAGCGCCTGAATGTGGCTGCCAAGGCGACCGGAGTGCTCGCCATTCACTCCCCTCACTCAAGATCTTCCCCACGGCTCGGATGTCACGCCGGCAGCTTGTTATAACCATTTACCTCCACTGCAAAAAATGTCTCTGCTGACGGGGCCGGACCCCATTCAGTGTAAAGTTCTCTCCTAAAATAGAATAAAAGCTTTGTCCAAGCAGTGATGTGTGTCCAACAGAATAAAAACACACTATTTTGTTAACATTCCAGTTGATATCAGACTAAATAATAATAATAATAATAATAATAATTCTGGCCACAATTATCAGTTCATGCACTGATTCTGAAAAAAAAAAAACAGCAGTATTGTGGAGGTGAGTAATTTTGAAAATATTAAAGTTGTAAAATTAAGATCAAACATCAGCTGAAGGTAAATTTTAAGAAAGTGATGTTGAGGTTGAGGTTGAGGAATTTTCACAGTGACAGGTTTAGAATATTTTTCAGCATTACATTTAAATAAATGTTGGGTAGAAATATAGTTAGTTTTAAGCCAGAGATTTATGCCTCTGTGTTATTCAGGTAGTCAAGAAGGAAATGATGATAGAAATATATATATATATATATATATATATATATATATATATATAAATATATGACACTGAAATAGGTTTTAACATCCAGCGATTAAAATCTGAGATAGAGAGAATCACAAATGTTTTTTTGGACTGTTTTTTTTTATTTTATTCTTATTAAGTCTGTGTTTATGACATTAAAAATCATATCATTACCAAAAAATAATAATAATGTGGCAATAGCTAGTGTATAATGCTGTAAGGTTGTTGCAACATGCATCATATGTAAAATCTCATGAAATGCATCAACTGACACTGTTATAACAGTCGCTCAAAAAGAGGCAACATAAAGGAAAGAAACACAGCAAGCACACTGATGAAGGTGAAGATGCTTTACATGTGTCAGTGCCATCAGAAGACAAACAAGTCGGAGGGGATGACACCTGGCAAGGGAGATGGGCGGGGCTTTCACCTTCCGACAGGTGTCACTCATAGGTCTGACTGGACGGAGGCAGTCGATTGGGCCACAGCCAGGAGCTAAACAAAGAGAAGAGTTTAATGTTCGCTCCATGAAATGGATGGTTAAAAAGAAAGAACCCCTTCGTTTGGTTCTGGCCGTCTTCAGGTCTCTGCCCCGTCCTGAAAGCCCGGGCTCAGTGCAGGTCAAAGGTCACCGTGTTCGCCCCACAGAATCTGATCCAATTCACCAGTACATTTAAATGTTCTACCTGGAAAAAAAAGAAAGGTGCCAGGGTACTGCCCTCAGCGTTTGATTGACAGGTGGACGAACGTCAGGCACTGGCGCTGGACCCGGAGTAACAGGTCTCTGACCTCCGGCCCGATATTTCTTGCAGTGGAGCTGGAGGACTGGTCCAGGGATCCGTGCCCAGCCTGCAGACGGACACCCTGTCGAGGTGTTTCCTTTCTTTTCTTTCTTTTTTTTCCTGGGCTCCTCTGGGGGGGGGGGCGTTGTCCAGCCCTTATCTGACTGCTGGTGTGTGATACACTGGGTGAGGTTCGATGCTGCACTGCTGTGAGGAGGCTTCCAGGAGCAGGTGAGCTGCATCTGCTGGTTTTAATTCGGCCCATTAACGTAGCAGATTGGTAGAAGCCTGAGTAGAAGTTTCAGCCGTTACATTCAGCTTGTGTCTTTCTTCTATGTTGCTCTTTAACTAATGAGCTCTACTGTTAATGTCTACAGAGGTTTTACACTTATTATTATTACACTTAATTTTTTCATTCCACCAATTTATTGATTTTCTTTTTCCCTTCATTAATAAAATCTCAGTAATTGAGATTAAAACATCTCTGTATAATCCCACTGGGTCTTCTCAGTCTGGCTGATCAAATTGAATCAGGTATTTGTTGATGGAGCCCACTTGTGTTGACACACTTCATGACTTGTCATTGTGTTATTGATGCCCCCGCACCCTTTAAGATCAGTTTTACAGATAGTTTTTCCATTGAAATGTTGATGATACAGATGTGAAGGCTTTTTTAATGGTTGTTTGGTAAATTAACTGCATGAAAAAATTTCATGTTTTTCATGTTTTTTCATGTTTTTCGTGTTTTTTCGTGTTTTTTCATGTTTTTCGTGTTTTTCATGTTTTTCATGATTCTTGTAATTTTTTCACTTTTTTCATGTTTTCATATTTTTTTTTACATGAAAAAATTTTAAAAACGAGAAAATTTCAAAATAAAAAAATGGAAAAAAACAAGACACATGAAAAACATGAAAAAAACATGAAAAACAGAAAAAAACATGAAAAATCTAAAAAAAATGAGAAAATTTTGAAAAAACATAAAAAACATGAAAAAACACAAAAACAGGAAAAAAAAGAAAAACATGGGAAAATAAAACACATGAAAAAATTTTGCAAAATAAAAAAAATTAAAAGGAAAAATTGAAAACAAATATGAAAAAACCCGACAAACATGAAACAATTTAAAAAAGAAATTTTTTTAGAAAACATGAAAAACATGAAAAAACATGAAAAACAGGAAAAAACATGAAAAACAGGAAAAAATATGAAAAAAAATGAAACAATAAACAGGAAAAAAATGAAAAAACACGAAAAACATGGAAAAACATTAAAAAACATGAAAAACATGAAAAATTTTAAAAAATGAGAAAATTTTGAAAAAAAAAACATGAAAAAGACAAAAAACAGGAAAAAAAACAGAAAACACAAAAAAACAATAAAAACACATGAAAACATTTTGCAAAATAAAAGAAAAATTAAAAAAAAACACGAAAAATATGAAAAAACCTGACAAACATGAAAAAATTTAGAAAATTAAAAAAAAAACACGAAAAACATGAAAAAACATGAAAAATATGAAAAACTTCCAAAAAACATAAAAATCATAAAAAAGAAAAAAAAATTAATAAAGAAAGATAAAAAACACGAAAAATGAAAAAAACAGGAAAAACATGAAAAAATTTTAAAAAACACAAAAAAAAATTTAAAATCATGAAAAAACACGAAAAACAGGAAAAACAAAAAAAATTTTAAAAAACATGAAAAAAATACGAAAAATATCCAAAAACCACAAAAATCACAAAAAAGTGGAAAAAAAAATATAAGAATCATGAAAAACATGAAAAAATATGAAAAGACATGAAAAAACATGGAAAAACAAAAAACATGAAAAAATATAAAAAACATGAAAAAATTGAAAATTTTTTAAAAACGAGAAAATTTTGAAAAAAACAAAAAACCCACAAAAACAAAAAAGACACCTGAAAACATGAAAAAATTTAAAATACAAAAAATTTTTAAAAAACACAAAAAACATGAAAAAATGGAAAACGGGAAAATTTTTAAAAAAACCCAGAAAAAGCAAAAGACACATGAAAAACATGAAAACATGACAAAATGAAAAAACAATGAAAAAACAAAGAATGTGGAAAAAAAATATAAGAAACATGAAAAAAATCGAAAAAAACATGAAAATTTTAAAAAACATGAAAAATTTTCACAAAAAACAAAAGCCACATGAAAAACATGAAAACGCATGAAAAAATAAAAAAATCATGAAAAAATGTTGAAAAAACAAAAAACCCAGAAAAAGCAAGAAAAAAAAACATGAAAAAGACAAAAAACAGGAAAAAAAACAGAAAACACAAAAAAACAATAAAAACACATGAAAACATTTTGCAAAATAAAAGAAAAATTAAAAAAAAACACGAAAAATATGAAAAAACCTGACAAACATGAAAAAATTTAGAAAATTAAAAAAAAAACACGAAAAACATGACAAAACATGGAAAACAGGATAAAACACCAAAAACGTGAAAAAAATTTAAAAATGAGAAAATTGAAAAAAAAAAAAAACAAACCCAAATTCAGGAAAAAACACGAAAAACAGGAAAAAAATAAAAAATCATTAAAGAATTTTGAAAAAAAAAAACCCATAAAACACACAAGCCACATGAGAAAACGTGAAAAAAACACAAAAAACATGAAAAACACGAAAAACATGAAAAAACATGAAAAACATGAAAAAAACATGAAAAAACACGAAAAACAAGAAAAAATTTTAAAAATAAGAAAATTTTGAAAAAAAACGAAAAACTCAGAAAAAACAAAAGCTAGTGAAAAACATGAAAAAACACAAAAAACATGATAAAACACAAAAAATATGAAAAACCACAAAAAATCAAAAAACATTAAAAAACATGAAAAAACCACAAAAATCCATGAAAAACATGAAAAAACAAAAATGAAAAAAAAAAAGATGAAAAACAATTTAAAAAAACGAAAAAATATAAGAAACATTAAAAAATTTAAAAAAATGAAAAAGAAAAACATGAAAAAGCACGAAAAAAAGGAAAAAATTTAAAAACATGAAAAAAAATTTAAAAATTAGAAATACAAAAATTTTTAAAAACACGAAAAACAGGAAAAAACATGAAAAAATTTAAAAAATGAGAAAATTTTGAAAAAAACAAAAACCCAGAAAAAACACAAGACACATGAAAAAGATGAAAAAGATGAAAAAAATGAAAAAAATGAAAAATATTAAAAAACATGAAAAAACATGAAAAACATGAAAGAGAGGAAAATTTAAAAAAAAACATGAAAAAATTTTAAAAAAATAAAAAAAATTCAAAAAAAGAAAAAATTTAAAAAACACGGAAAATGTGAAAAAAAAACGAAAATCATGAAAAAATTTAAAAAGTGAGAAAATTTTAAAAAAAACAAAAAACAGCAAAAACATGAAAAAATTTTTAAAAACACAAAAAAATTTTAAAAACATGAAAAAATACGAAAAACAGAAAAAAAATTTAAAAAATGAGGAGATTTTAAAAAAACACAAAGATCATGAAAAAAAAATCCAAAAACGGAAAAATTTAGAAAACATGAAAAAACTTGAAAAAAACAAAAAAAAATTTGAAAAAGGAAAAATCTTCAAAAATCATGAAAAATATGAAAAAACACGAAATAGAGGAAAATTTAAAAAAAAACATGAAAAAAATTTTGAAAAAAACAAAAAAAATTAAAAAAAGAAAAATTTAAAAAAACACGGAAAATGTGAAAAAAAAAAACAAAAATCATGAAAAAATTTAAAAAGTGAGAAAATTTAAAAAAAAAAACAAAAAAACAAGACATGAAAAACATGAAAAAAACAAAAAACAGGAAAAAACATGAAAAAAAGGAAAAAATTAGAAAAACATGAAAATATTTTGAAAAACAAAAAAGCTCAGAAAAATCATAAGACAAATGAAAATATGAAAAACATGAAAAAGAAAAAAAATGAAAAACATGACAAAACATGAAAAAATGAAAAATGTGAAAAAAATATAAGAAACATGAAAAAAATCGAAAAACATGAAAAATTTAAAAAACATGAAAAATTTTCACAAAAAACTAAAGCCACATGAAGAACATGAAAACGCATGAAAAAATAAAAAAATCAAGAAAAAATGTTGAAAAAACAAAAAAACCCAGAAAAAGCAAGACACGTGAAAAACACGAAAAAATTTAAAAAACATGAAAAAAAATTTAAAAAAAAAGAATCCCAGAAAAAACACAAGACAAATTAAAGCATGAAAACACATGAAAAACATGAAAAAACAAAAAAACATGAAAAAATAAAATAAAATACAAAAACATGAAAAAACATGAAAAATATGAAAAACTTCCAAAAAACATAAAAATCATAAAAAAAGAAAAAAAAATTAATAAAGAAAAATAAAAAACACGAAAAATGAAAAAAACAGGAAAAACATGAAAAAATTTTAAAAAACACAAAAAAAAATTTAAAATCATGAAAAAACACGAAAAACAGGAAAAACAAAAAAATTTTTAAAAAACATGAAAAAAATACGAAAAATATCCAAAAACCACAAAAATCACAAAAAAGTGGAAAAAAAATATAAGAATCATGAAAAACATGAAAAAATATGAAAAGACATGAAAAAACATGGAAAAACAAAAAACATGAAAAAATATAAAAAAACATGAAAAAATTGAAAAATTTTTAAAAACGAGAAAATTTTGAAAAAAACAAAAAACCCACAAAAACAAAAAAGACACCTGAAAACATGAAAAAATTTAAAATACAAAAAATTTTTAAAAAACACAAAAAACATGAAAAAATGGAAAACGGGAAAATTTTTAAAAAAACCCAGAAAAAGCAAAAGACACATGAAAAACATGAAAACATGACAAAATGAAAAAACAATGAAAAAACAAAGAATGTGGAAAAAAAATATAAGAAACATGAAAAAAATCGAAAAAAACATGAAGATTTTAAAAAACATGAAAAATTTTCACAAAAAACAAAAGCCACATGAAAAACATGAAAACGCATGAAAAAATAAAAAAATCATGAAAAAATGTTGAAAAAACAAAAAACCCAGAAAAAGCAAGACACGTGAAAAACACGAAAAAATTTAAAAAACATGAAAAAAAATTTAAAAAAAAAGAATCCCAGAAAAAACACAAGACAAATTAAAGCATGAAAACACATGAAAAACATGAAAAAACAAAAAAACATGAAAAAATAAAATAAAAGACAAAAACATGAAAAAACATGAAAAATATGAAAAACTTCCAAAAAACATAAAAATCATAAAAAAAGAAAAAAAAATTAATAAAGAAAGATAAAAAACACGAAAAATGAAAAAAACAGGAAAAACATGAAAAAATTTTAAAAAACACAAAAAAAATTTAAAATCATGAAAAAACACGAAAAACATGACAAAACATGAAAAAAATTTTAAAAAACATGAAAAAAATACGAAAAATATCCAAAAATCACAAAAAAGTGGAAAAAAAAATATAAGAATCATGAAAAACATGAAAAATAAAAAAAACACATAAACATGAAAAAATATGAAAAGACATGAAAAAACATGGAAAAACAAAAAACATGAAAAAATATAAAAAACATGAAAAAATTGAAAAATTTTAAAAAACGAGAAAATTTTGAAAAAAACAAAAAACCCACAAAAACAAAAAAGACACGTGAAAACATGAAAAAATTTAAAATACAAAAAATTTTTAAAAAACACAAAAAACATGAAAAAATGGAAAACGGGAAAATTTAAAAAAACCCAGAAAAAGCAAAAGACACATGAAAAACATGAAAACATGACAAAAATGAAAAAACAATGAAAAAACAAAAAATGTGGAAAAAAAATATAAGAAACATGAAAAAAATCAAAAAACATGAAAAATTTAAAAAACATGAAAAAAATTGAAAAAAAATCTAAAAAAGAAAAATTTTTAAAAACATGGAAAACATGAAAAAATACGAAAAACATGAAAAAATTTTAAAAAATGAGAAAATTTTGAAAAAAACTAAAAACCCAGAACAAACAAGAGACGTGAAAAACAGGAAAAAAATAATTTAAAAAAAACAGAAAAAATACAAGACACATGAAAAAACATGAAAAACATGAAAAAACATGAAAAAACTAAAAACACCTTGAATTTTTCATGTTTTTCATGTTTTTTGTTTTTTCATGTTTTCATGTTTATCATGTTTTTTAAATGTTTTTCATGCTTCTTGTGTGTTTTCGTTGAATTTTTCATGTTTTTCATGTTTTTTCATGTTTCATGTTTCTTGTGTGGTTTTGGTTTTTTTATGTTTTTCATGTTTCTTGTGTGTTTTCTTTGTTTTTTATGTTTTTCATGTTTCTTGTGTGTTTTCTTTGAATTTTTTATGTTTTTCATGTTTTTTGTTTTTTCATGTTTTCAAGTTTATCATGTTTTTTTAGGTTTTTCATGTTTCTTGTGTGTTTTCTTAGTTTTTTATGTTTTTCATGTTTCTTGTGTGTTTTCTTTGAATTTTTTATGTTTTTCATGTTTTTCATGTTTTTTCATGTTTCATGTTTCTTGTGTGGTTTTGTTTTTTTTAATGTTTTTCATGTATCTTGTGTGTTTTTTTTTTTTTTTTTTTTTCATGTTTCTCGTGTGTCTTTTTTTTTGTTTTTTTATGTTTTTCATGTTTCTTGTGGGGGTTTGGGTTTTATTTGTGTTTTTCATGCATCTTGTGTGGGTTTTTTGTGTTGTGTGGTTGCAGCAGGTCTTCAGCGAGGCCATGGCAGAATCACAGAGGGACACGCAGCGTCCACGTCTCCATCTCCGTCTCCGTCTCCTACTCATCATCTGTGTTTCTACCGTTTTAGTCCTCGTCCTCTTCAGTCGAGGTTTGGTCCCAACATGTCTTGTTTTAAGCTTCATATTTTCCCGCTTTAGCAGCAAAACTATTTGGATCAAGTCTCAGTTTGATGAAGTTGAGTTCGGTCAAAAAAGCCTGGAGGAAGGATTTAGTCCATGGTCGTTGGACCGGGTTAAACTGCAGCAGCACTTTCTCAGTGAACCGCGTTCAAAGTCACAGGTGACATTATGAAAGCGGCAGCTTTGTAAATGTAATTGGATGCTGGTTTTAAATTGACATAATCCACTTTAAGTGAAGATAATCCTTTTGATTCCTAAAACAATACAAATAATAAATAACCTAAATAAAATTAAATTGATAAATGGATGAACCAAACATGTTTTTAAAATGAAAAATAACAGAACCTTTGGTTTGTAATTGAGACTTCTGTCTCATTTCCCTGCAGCACTGAGACACAGACACCAGGAAGAGGACAGACACCGGAGAGACATCCTGGAGTCCACAGGTGATTCTCACCTCATCCCCTAGCTCTGCTTGGTCTGGGGGGGAGTTCCTGTCTTTGTGTTATTAATTATTTTAGGCCTCAGCCACTGAGAGTGAAACATGATCAGTGCGCCTGTCGACTCACAGATAAACTCCGTCTTTATTTGTCTTTTTTCTGATCTCAGTTTATTGTCGTCCAGAAAACTGAATGTGAACAGAGAAAAACTGTTTTTTTTAAACTGACATGTGGTGGAAAGTTGCAGAGACACACACGCGTCCTTTTTAAGAGGCAAGTTATTCACTCTGAAGCTGCACAAAGTTCTACCGATGCTGTAAAACCTGCCAAGTGATTCCGTTTTTTGCTGAGAGTTTTTAATGTCAGAATAAAATGAATTTTGTCTTTCTCAGCACCAGGATACACAAAACAAATGGATTAAAATGGATTAAAGTGGCCAGATTCTTCTTTTTTCATATCTTAAAAAAAGTTCAACAGTTAATGAGATAAATTGATGAGGAATCTCAAAATCCATCTGTTCCTGAAACTGCAGTCTAATTATTCACCGGATTTCTGTTAAAAAAAAAAAAAAATCCAGTGGCAGCTAAAAAAATAAATGTGACTGAAAACCAAACATCTATGTTTGAAGGAAGAAATTATTTAGAAAATGTGATTGATTATAAAAATAAAGACGCAAAGAAAACTAAAGGTCACATCAGGTTTTGTGTTTAGGGAAGAACTTCCAGCGTATCTGGGCTGAACAATATCAATAATTAATAAAATGCCAACATTTGCTCAATATATGAGACTAACACTTACACTGACCTCATGTTAGTCTGATAGCTGCCTCCCCAGGGGCTAATCCCTCGGGGCAATTGTCACTCCTCTGTCTTTTTTTTTTTTTTTTTTTGACATCTTGCAAATTTACAGCCCCGTTTCTGCTGATGCTGCCAATGCCATAATAGAGATTAAAAGCACAATAAGCTCCCACCGACTTCTCCTTCTGCTCTTATTTGCCAGAAATCCCGGTGGAGCACATCGAGCCGGCCGCCATCGACCTCACCCCCCTGGTCAATACTCTAATAAATTCCAGCCAGTCGGGTACGTCGTCATAATGCCGTCCACCTGCAGATCGATTCGGGGCCGTAGATCTTCCACGTCACGTCACGTCACGTCATGTCATGGTCAAACCGCGGCTTCGGCCCTTTTGTCCCACAGAGGTCAAACTGCAGGAAAGTCGACTTTAAAGGGCCAATTCACTCAATCACAAACACAAAAAAAAGATCCTCCAAATTAACCCGTGTTAGTTCTGGTTCAACCGGCAGAGGTCTTGATGGAGATCTAACTCCAGCTCAGTACAGTCCAAGGTCAAAGGAATTTGGTGTGTCTTGCTCAAAGCAACAAAACAAATGTCTTGTAAAATGGACAAAAAAAATTTCCTCATCTAAAAACAGCGTCCCCCTGTTACTCTAGTCAACGTTAGTTGTTTTTTGGAGATTTTGGGTGAACTGCCCTTTAAAAAAACCTGGTTTGCCACTATCTTTTTCAGTTTTAAAAGTGGGAATTTTTATGACTTTTGTACAAGAGACATTTACACGTGTATGTTCTGAAAGGAAAGTTGGGCTGTATAAATGATTTTATAAAATCAAAGTCGGTTTTCATGAAATGAAAACAGGCTTTAAAAGTTGAAGAAGAGTTTAGATTTTTGGTTGTTTAGGGGAAGTTTCATCTCTGCAGGGTTGAATTCAGAAACAAATATTATTACAGACGTTAAAATCTTGGATTAAATTGAGTTAATCCCATTTTTCAACTATTCTCCTCTGAACTTAAACCCTGTTTTTAAGTTTCAAAGCCTACATTCAACCTTCAAACCGTTTTTTCCAATTTAAACAAAGATTTAAGGCCAGAACCGTGACGTGATGTTCTCTTGGTACAGATTTCTTTTACTTTTTTTTCTGGTCACATCTTTCTTGTCACTGACTCTGAAACTTTCTCATAACGTCTCCATTGTCTCCACTGAACTTAAATTCACCTTTTAAACGAATAATGAATGAATACCACGACTCTGACCTTTCTGGTCTCCTCTGAGGCAGAACTCTAGGTAAAACTTTACATTTTTTTCTTGGGGGGGGGTCTGTTTAGTGCCAGATGAGGGGGTTCCTATAGTGGCCAGTTAGAGTTTAGGTTCTTGTCTCTCACTGAACCGTGACCTTCATCCTTCTCCCATCGTGACCGAGTGGTTTCAGTTCCCTTTAGTTCCTGTTTCCACCTTTTAACAGTGCAGACACAGTCCGACTGACCATGTTCTCGTCCCACAGGCTCCCGCCAGCTCTTCTCCCTCCTCAGCGTCACGTCCTACAGCTCTCTGGCTCTGCACAGACTCACCCTGCTGGTCTACAACAGTAAATATTACCCCCCGACAAGGGGTTAAAGTGTGGGGACAGTCTGCAGCTGATCAGCTGTTCTCCGCGGTGGATCTGGTTAAATGGCGGCGGTGGCATCACTTGGTCCATGATGAATAAAACTTTGTCAGTGGTGCCATCTAGTGGCAGGGGAGTGTAACTGCCTGTAGAGAACTAGACCTCATTGTGTATGATCCCATACTTTAGTGTCATAGCTTTATGAATTGAATATGTGTATATAATGAATAGTATTTAAATCAGGACCTGATGCACAGAAGGTGTTTCTATGTGTAAACAGGCAGGTTCAAACTGAACTGTTATCTCCCACTGTAACACTGTGTGTGTGTGTGTGTGTGTTCTCCAGTTTCCAGCATCAGAAGTGTAGAAAGCAGCGTGTTCAGGAGGAGATTCTGTTACTGTGTCACAAATGAGACCAACGATTTAACTGGTGGGAGCGTTTGAACATTTGGTCTCATTTTAAAGCTTTTTTTTTAAGCATTTTCCCTTTAGTAACTTTCAGAAACTTTTATTTTTCATAAAAGATTTCACAGCCATTCTGTTGGATGTGATCGGAAACTCGACCAGTTACCTACACGAGCTCTTTAAATCTGCCTCCATATTGTCAGGTATGTTGACGTAAATAATAAACCTGTCAGATATTTGTCTCTCTGAGTCTCCTCCTGTTTTCAGGCTCGTCTTCATGATTTGAAACTCTGTGTGTTTCGTTGCCAGTGAGCCAGAGGAACAACTCGGACTGTATTTACATCTGTGTGATGGCAGGTAAGATGGGTAAGTAGGGTTCACCTGGGCTGTTCCAGGTTTTATCAAGACCGGTTCTACTGTGGGTTTTCTAAGGTTCTGCATCAGTTTCGATAATGATGACCATGATGGTGACAATGACGATGACAATGATGACGATGATTAAGATGATGATAACAATGACGATGACAATGACAATGATGAAGATGGTGACAATGGTGACGATGGTGACGACGACAATGATGATTAAGACAATGACAGCGACTACGACGACTGCGATGACGACCATGGTGACCATGGTGACCATGGTGATGTGTTCTATCCAGGCAGAGAGGTGCCAGAGCTCTGGGAGGTCGGCTCCGTCTCGCCGCTCTTCAACCAGACCGTGGTCGAAGGACCACACAGAGGTTCGTTCAAGACACACACTGAACATCAGGAACATTTATCCTTCCCAAGATATTAAAGGCTTTTTTGTTTCTCAGGCAGAAAAAAACTTCCTTTGATATATATAAGAATTTTCAAAAACTGTTGGTCCCAAAGTTTCAAAAGATTAAAAAAAAAAAAAATTCTGTTATGCTGTAATTCGGGGGATTATTTCTAAAATGTTGCATATCTAGAATAATACAACTTGTAAAAACTTCTGGTTTGAATAGTTCTCTAATTGTAAATTTAAAGAAAAAAGAGGGAATTTTTAAAGAAATTTGTGGTGATATATCAGTTAAAAAAAAAACCTCAGGGTTTCAGGTGGTTAAAGACGAGACTGCCTCGTGTTCAGGTTTTGTCATTTGCTGAAAGTGTACAACTAAAGCACCAGGGGGCAGCATCATAACACGAAGCCACAAGGTCAGGTGTTTTTGTTTCTCCCTGGTGTTGTAGACAGGTGAGTGGCCAGCGATGGTGAGTTTAAAACCAATGATTTTTCGCTTTTATTATTATACATTTAAAGTACACTGAAGGCTAATCGACTGCAAAAAAGTCAAAATAAATGTAAAGGAATCTGAGTGGCAGTGCAGGTGCAATACCTCACAAAACAGTCTGCCTTCTTTTCTTCTTATGACCTTTTCAAATTCCTCTCTCTCCTCTCCGGCCTATTAACTGAACTTCTCTTCCTTCCTTTTCCAGTAGGTAACATCTCCGCCTTCAGGCTCTCTGTTGGTGAGTCAGTCGGCAGACTCAAAAAAAAAAGAAAAAAAAGAAAAGGCTCGTTGGAGCATCTGTTGTCGCCTATAACTCATCAATTACTCATCTCATTCCAAGCTTCTATTTAAACCTTCAGACTGGCACCAGCCGCCCACTAACCTGAGTCAGGTCTCTGCATCTGGGCTGAGCTCGGCGTCGGCCAGCAGTGGGCACTCCACCGCACACGGTGAGTCTCCGCAGGATGCCGCTGGCGGGAGATCGGGCTCCTTCTGATGAATCTGGAAATGGCGAGATTAAGCATCTGTTGCTATCAATTATAACTGTACTTACCCTCAGTAAGAATCACCCATTATAGACGACAACTCTCACCTGAATATATGAAGCGATCAAAAACAGTAGGAGGTGTTAAGGCCCCTACTGGACACATGGAGACTGGTAAATGAAATCAACGTTTGTCTGAAATTTTGGCCCTAGATCATCCTGAGATAATTTCTCAAGGATTTGAATTTCCTTTTTAAAACGACACAGTGACTTGAGTTAACTTAGAAGAGACGTCATGACTTTGCCTCAGTGAGCTCAAGGTGCAGTAGGATCGAAAGGACAGCAATCAACACAACATACTAGTTATAATACCATCAACTACATAAGAACTTAGTAAAATTTAAAAAAGTGCAAGAAAATAAAAGCTACAGTAGAAATAAAATACAGAGGAATCTTGAGTTTCCTAGATTTTTTAACTCGTGTTATTCTTCTTATAGGTTGAAAAGTAAACTTGCCCCTGGATACTTTCTTCACATTTCTGAATATTTAATTAATCAGTTAAGTTTGCCAGTTTAGGATTGTCCCTGTTTTTTTCCTCTAATTAGTGCAAAATTATATATAATTTTTCAGGGGAATTCCAGGAAGTTATTTATAAACCTGTAAAATAAAGTGTTACCGAGATCTCACCTTCTGCTGAAGTTTGTTATATTTACCATCTGTGTACTTGTTTGCACAGCATATACTATAACAAGATGTTTCCTGAATGAAACAACGTATTCTTTAAGGATTCTGTTTGTTTTCCTGGGTTAAAATAGATGCTGGTTCTAGCGCTGCAGTGATGTCATTATAAATAAATTCCCTCATCTCGTATTCAGTCGATTGTTCGGTCTACGAAATGTGGCAAAAACAGTTAAAAAATACAAATTTAAATACAATTTCTGTTGTGACTTTAAATCAACATTCCAGAACCCAATCTGTCTCCCACCTTACTGCAGACAGAAAAAATAACTTTTTGATTGTTTCCTTCTTGTCTTTGTTTGGTTCATCAGTTGCACCAACTACTGATGAAACAACTGCAACACCAGCAGAGATCACCACTGCTCAGCCGCCACCAACAGCTCCACAACCAACAACTGTTACGCCACAGAGTCAGATTACAGCAGACAGAACAGAGACAGCAAAACCGGGAATGATACGAACAGCGATGGCTCAAAGAGTCACTACACAAACGCTGCTAACACGCAGAGCGACGCAACCAACTGAGACAAAAGCCCAGTCACTAGCAACAGAAAACTCAACAAGGACAACAGGTCTGCAACCGATCACAGTGTCAACGCAACCAACCTCCGTCCTACCGGTCACCACCAGTGTGTCAGTAACGACCTCTGCAGTTCCAGCAATAACAACTCAGTCAACTGCCACAACAATTGGGAAAAAAACAGCTACCACAATGACTGGGACAAGCTCAACTACCACGACGACTGTGACAACCCCAACTACCACGACGACTGGGACAATGACTGGGACAACTCCAGCTACCACGACGACTGGGACACTGACTGGGACAACCCCAACTACCACGACGACTGGGACACTGACTGGGACAACCCCAACTACCACGACGACTGGGACAACCTCAACTATCACAACGACTGGAACAACCCCAACTACCATGACGACTGGGACAACCCCAACTACCACAACGACTGGGACAACCCCAACTATCACAATGACTGGGACAACCCCAACTACCACGACAACTGGGACAATGACTGGGACAACTCCAGCTACCCAAACGACTGGGACAATGACTGGGACAACTCCAGCTACCCAAACGACTGGGACAACTCCAGCTACCATGATGACTGGGAAAACCCCAACTACCACAACGACTGGAACAACCCCAACTACCACGACGACTGGGACAACTCCAACTACCACAACGACTGGAACAATGACTGGGAAAACTCCAACTACCACGACGACTGGGAAAACTCCAGCTACCACAACGACTGGGATAACTCCAGCTACCACGACGACTGGGATAACTCCAGCCACCACGACGACTGGGACAACCTCAACTACCACGACGACTGGGACAACTCCAACTACCACAACGACTGTGACAACTTCAACTAGCACAACGACTGGAACAATGACTGGGACAACTCCAGCTACCACAATGACTGGGACAACTCCAGCTACCACGACGACTGGGACAACCCAACTGACCGTAATGTTGTCCATGCCAAACACATTCTCATCAGTCATTAGTCTGATCCGGCCAACTTCAGCCTCACACCTCCCAAGAACAAAAACCCAACACACGACTCCCACCGATCATCCGACGAGACCGCCACCCATCCGTCCCACAGCCTATGGACCTACGGTGGACAAGAGGGCTACAGGACCTCTGAGCAGGAAAACTACAACACCCAGAAAGTCAGTGGAAACAGAGAAACCAGGTAAAGACTTCTTTGTTCGGTGAATTTAATAAGATTTTGAAATCAATGTAATTTCAAAACTTTTACACAATAGTTTATGAAAGACACTGTCTTTTCTGTGGTTCTATAACTGGCAGAACGGCTGTTGGGTTGATTACAATGAAGCTCTGGTGGGATGCAGAAATTGAAAGGCTTATTTAACCAGAACACTATTCAATAAAAAAGGTCTTTAATAATAAAAAGCGCACTATTAGATCAAGTACTTCGGTTCACAGGTTTCAATTACTTACCTAATTTTTGTATTTTATTGTGTAAAATGATAAATTGACAGGCTCTTTAATTCTTTTTTTCAGGCAAAGTCATATATTTCTCATCTGCAATCTTTAAAACGAGTTATCACAATGTCATCGATAACTTGTTTATCAGTGACTTCCAAGAAAACACATAGTCTTATGCCATAGTGGCAGCAAGTCAGCGTGTTTTCTGATCAGCTACCGCTACGGGTAAGGTTGGAGCAAGGTTAAGCAATTAAAACTACTTGGTTAAAGCTGAGAGAGTCAGAAAAAGCTTCATATGTCTGACAATCCACAAAAATTCCTTCTCAAGGGGTTTTGAGAGACCGCAACAACATCCTGCCACTTCATCCTCTTCCTCGTCAGAGAGGTCAGTCATTATCGACACGACCGCTACCAGTCACACCTCTAGAAAACACAAACTGATCCTGTAATTTGACCAAAAAAACCTTCCTTTTCTTCTTTTTTCTCTTCTGGTGAGGACGTAATCACAGAGACGACTTGTGTTCTGCTCTCCGGTGAAATACGAAGCCGAGTGAGTGAGCGCATGGCCTGAGACTCTGAGGATATAAAAATGTCATGTTTACGTGTCCGTGGCAGATAATCGGAGCTGTTACTGTGAAGAGGCTTCAAGTCGTGAGGCAGCTGAGGAGCAGTTTGACTCTGACCGCTGACCTGCCCCCGGAAAACGGCCGTAATCACATCCATTCTGGACACGCCGACGGCCACTGATTCAATTTCAGCCAAAGGGGAGGTGTCTGTGTGTGTGTGTGTGTGTGTGTGTGTGAGTGTGTGCGCATATCTCTCTATGGTTGTGTGGACATATTTTGGTGGGCACCCATCATTGCAAGGACACTTTGACTGGTCCTCAAATTTTTGAAGGGTAGTTTGAGGGTGAAGACCTGGTTTTAGGGCTCAGCATAGAATCAGGCTTAGACTTTGGGTAATTAGGTCAGCAAGTGTCCCCACAAATATAGAGAGACCAACGTGTTGGTGTGTTTGTGTGTGTGTGTGTGAACACGGATAGGAGCAATAGGCTGAGATAGTAACCATGGCAACGCAGTCACAGCCCCCCCCCCCCCCCCCCCCATGTGGAAGGTTTGACTGCAAAGGTTAAAAGCAAATTAAGGCCAAATACTGATCGTGGATCTGTAGACATACATGAAATTTAATGTACGACTTCCATTTGCCCCCGAAGCCACTGTTGATGTGTTACACCCTCTGTTTTTCAGAAGGCCAGTCGTTATATGAAATGATAAGAGTAAGAATAAAACTATTTTATTTACATTTTATTAAAAACTGCTGAATAGTAGAAATAGATGTAGACACGGTTCAATGCCTAAAATAATAAATATTTACAGAATCAGATGAAGTTGCATATGCAACAACTGTGAAATCTCTAAAAAAAAAAAAGATAAACAAATGCACGTGTTGCTTTAATGGCCGTTAGAAGACAGCGTGAAGGACGGATGTTTTAATAAGGGGGAATAATACGCCCTCATCAAAAAATAAAGGGATTAAATGTAATGATTAATGAAAATTAATGCATCATAAAAACATCCGAGGAAGGAAAATGGAACAATACATGTGGATTAGGGCTTTACATTATGTGCACTCCCTTATTTATAAAGCCTTTTGTTTCCCACCATTTTTGTTTCCCCTGTCGACTGACGATGGCAAATTTTTCCCCCGTTTACTAAATCACCTCTTTTCTAACCCAAAGCCCCCGACACTCCAAAGGGAAATTCAAAGTTCTTTCTCTTTTTCTTCAGCACTATTGAAATGATAATTGACGGTGAGGATGCAACAATCGGCTCGTTACGGCTGTAGCCTGATTTTAATGAGATTAATTAACTTAAAAAAAACAAAATGCGAGGCAAAATGGTGAAGTCGGGATTTTTGACCAGTTTTTAAATCTGATTCTAAATTTTAATAGAATGTAAATTAAAAACATTTTTAATTGGAATCCAGTTTCCAGATTTTATGCAAAAAAACACTTTGTGCTTCAAGTCGATTAAATGTTAAAATGTTTCCTTATACCTGAGACATCCATTAACCAATGAACATATTAAATGAATCAATCCTGAGCACATTATTATTTTCATTCTCATCCAGGAGACGTCTCTGTACGAGACGTTTAACAGTTGCCACCACATTTCCTAGCTGCACCACTAGATGACAGTAACACAACACTGTAGAGACATCAGCTGCCCCCCCCCGACCCCCACCCCCACCGCTGAGTTCTGCCTAGCAACAAAACAGGAGGTCCTGAGCATCCTGTGCAGTTTGTCACTGAGTCAAATGAGTGTTTGTCGTCCAGCTGCACATGTCAGCTCTGCGTGCGTGTGTGTGTGTGTGTGTGTGTGTGTGTGGGGGTGTGTGTGTGTGTGTGTGTGTGTGGGTGTGTGTGTGTGTGCGTGTGTGTGTGTGTGTGTGTGGGTGTGTGTGTGTGTGCGTGTGTGTGTGTGGGTGTCCCATGGCATTCGTCACACACAGGTCTCAGTCTGGTTGGTGTCAAGGCGCCGTTGATTTTCGCGTTGACTTTTTGTGAAAAATGGGAAAATGGGAAAATTGGTGAAGGTGATTCAGATCTCAGATCTCCGCCAAGGCCAGCGCCCAACAACACACACCAGACTCCAGAGGGAAAAATTTAAATTAATGGTAAATGACCCGGATCTGCCCCAAAATGTCATGAGCTCCTCCCTGGCCCGTGTCCAATCCCTGTACCAAGTTCGGCGCAAATCGGCTCGGTAGATTGTGCTGAGAAATCAACAGACACTGGTGAGAACAGAAACTCCTTGGCGGTGACGGCTTTGAAAACCGGAACCGCGTCGGCGTCGGTTGATCGCTCGTCAGCAGGATTTGGTCTTAGCTGGAATAATCCCTCAAACCGCAGACGAATTCCCGTGAAAGTCCACGCCAGTCACTCATGGTCCCCAGGGGTTGAACCTCACCATCTCTGCTGATCAACGGGACTTTTCCTCCAGTGCCACCACGATGTTCACGTTGCGTTAGATATATGGGACGATTGTTGTGAAATTTGCAACAACAGACATTAATCGTCCTCAAAGTAAAAATCCTATTGACTTTGGTCCCCTGACGCTTCCTCCAGCGCCATCATCAGGTCGACATTTTAATTTGTGCAGTACTTGGGTTTACGACCAAACACCTGCAGAACTAATGACGATCCCATTGGCCTCAGTATTGTTTTATGTCTAGAGCTAATTAACAAATGTTAGCATGGCACTGAGACGCTTTATCCATTAAATCTGGGTTTAATTACCTTGCCCAATGTTTAATGTATTGGAGCTTTTAATTGGAAGTTGCTGTTAAAGCCGTTTACAAGTTACAAACTGGTGATTATGTTGATCGGGGGGCGGGGGGGGGGGTACTATGCATTCGGGCCCACAGGGTCTCAGTGGAAACACCGACCAGTGGTGTAGGACTGTATTTATGTGAAGTATGCGCCTGAGCAGCGTCAGCATCCTGACGAGCGACTGTCGGCTGCCATTTGTCGCATCCTGCTATTACTGCTGGGACACTGTAACATCGTACTTTGGCCTTTTCCATGTTGTGTTGCAACAATACAACTGCGCAGTTAAAACCCACGATGAGACACAACTGCGCAGTTTACAAATCAAAGTCCGTGATGATCCAACCTGTTAAAACGGGCCCAAACAATCGACCTGTGAGCTTAACTGAATCTTAATGCATTAAAAACACGTTGAGTCTGTGACACCACTTGTGAAATGTTGAGAAAACCAAACTCACCTGTGCCTTTTATGAGCCGAGTTGAAATAAACCGAGGACGCTGTCAAACCTCCTAAATATACGGAACCGAGCGTCGAAACTCTTTTTGTTTCTTTACGTTTGACTCCCTGCCCACGATTATCAACACCTCCGCAGATCGCAAAAATGAGCAAATAACTGCAGAATGCGGAGAAGTGGCTGATTGAAATTCACGTTTGAATATGTATTTTCATGCTAATCGGGAGCCTCTGTACCTGCAAAGCATTAATTATGATTAGAAAGCATCAGCCCCACAGAGTCCTCTAATGCGACATGAGAGAAACCGAGAGATGGAGGCGAGCTCGATTTACCATCGATGCCAAAATCCCCAAGTGACCACTTCGGGCTTTCAGAGGTTGATTATGACGTATTTCTGTGCAGACTTAGCCGTGTGATCATCTCTAATCTTTGTGATTAACTTTTTAATTACTATGGTTTGGTGTTGGCAGGACGGACAAAGCTGTCGTGCATCTTCTGACGCCGGATCAGTTTGGAAAATGTTTATGTGTCTGTTTGTTTGTTTGGTTTCTTTAACGTGACCTCTTGCTCTCTCCGTCGAGAGGCTGTCCTTGGAGGAGGCCGGGGCCGACCGCGGCCGAGCCGACCCCCGGCGGCGCGATGACGGTGGGCGCCCACAAGCTGCAGCCCTGCGTCCTCGAGCTCTGCAAGTTCTTCTCGCAGTGCCTCTGCAGACCCTTCAACCACGGGACGCGCGTGAAAAGGTTTTTCCACACCGCCGGCAGATTTCACTTCCCAGATCGGGAGCTTGGCGTGCAGGACAGCGTGGAGCCGGAAAAAGAGGGAGAGTAGAAGGAAAACCGCGAAAACCAGAGGATGCTGAGGCTGATCTATAGATTTGTCTCCGCCGATAGTGAGAAAACCAGAACAGGAAACACCGATACCCACGGAATAAGGGTCGAATTGATCAGACAGCGTTAACAGCTAACTGACTCACCGTAGCCAAGGGCGACGCACATCAGCTCTGAGCCATGAAGCTTGTTTAAAGGACCATTGACGTGTTTTTTTTATCTGGTCGAGACCTGTCGATGCAGCCTCGTTACGACGTTTCATCCGGTGCCAAGAGGAAAGAAAAGGCTCCGCAGGTGACGTCAGGTTCTTCGGGCGTTTCAGGGGAACAAAGAAACAAGGAGCAGACGATAAATATTCACGTGCACACGCATGAACACACGCACACTCACGCAGGTTACTAGGTGGAATCAGTCCGCGGATTAAAACGATTCTGTTCCCATCTGATCTCGGCGTCCGCTGATGAGTTGATTTAGATGTTGTCAGAATAAAAGCTGCGCAAAAATTATCGCATCAACCAGATGTATAAGTGTTTTTTACACAAGTGTTGATTTTCTCCTTTCAACGTAATTCAAATAATTGTTTCAGAATAAAGAAACCTCTGTTTTTCCATTGAAATATTCATTATTTCAAATTATAGGGAAAATAGGCATTTGAAAACTTTATCTTCTCCCTTAAAACTTAGCCCAGTTTTGGCCAAGATTTCTTTGGCGTCTTTTGTCCTGCATTTATTAATTTAGCCCCTGTGGACAGTTGATTCGTGCTCATTGGCCAGTTGACAGTAGCACATCTGTAGCTCACAGTCGTCTACAAACAGGAGGCGTTTACAGTAACCTCCTCCTCTTCCTCCTCCTCCTCCCCCTCCTCCTCCTCCGCTCACAGATACTGCGACGACAGCCACCTCTGGTATGAGAGACACACGCCCGAGGTGTGTCGGCGGGTCCGGAGAGTCTCCTTCTCCAGAAGTAAGTGAACCGGCGGAGGAAGGTACGGTCCAGGCGATGAACCCGGCGACTCCGTAAAAAGAAACTGTCGGGGCAGATCTTCATCACCTGCTCCACACCGGACTCGCTCTGTTCCCTTCAAGTGAAGCTTCATTGAGACCCCACGGATCAGTGGGCTTCACCGGAGCCTCCAGCTTCGGCCGCGGAGAGAATACATTGTAAAAAAAACCCAAAAAAACAAAAAAAACAAAAAACGAACCAGTGCCAAAACTCTGCATCTGGCCAGATGTTGCATCTGTGCACAGTAGAGTTCTCAGTTTATTAGGCACACCTGGCTAAAACTAACGCAGCTTGACACAATTAATCCCCCTCCTCCTTTATAGAGGCGTTGTTCACCCCCCCACCATCAGTATAAATGTGGTGGGACAAAATTACAGCAACACCTGCCGGTCTGATGCTGGGGGTTCCTGATAAACAGCTGAACGTAAATCTATAGGTTTTATATGTGTGTGTGTGTGTGTGTGAAGTACAATTTTAGTGCAAATCAACATGACATGAAATTTATTAAAACATTGCTATTAATATATGGTAATAATGAGATAATATGAAAAAAATAGTGAAAAATTAGTGAAAAAGCGGCTGATCCGTTGACATAAGTGAAAATTGATGTTAAAGGAATAATACACACATATGTTCAGGTGGTTTAAGGCTACAGCCTGCAGCAAAATTAGCTTAACTTAGCATAAAGACTGGAAAGAAGGGAAAGCTCAATCAAATCAATCTTTTCTCTTTTCTGACTCGCAGCAGGAAAGTCAATAGAGCCTTTGCCCCTTTAAATCGAACTAGTCTTTTAATTGAGGGCCACAGACCAAACTAAATGCTCCTAGTGGTTCAGGAGTTCTCTGTTACTTTGTGCTTCATCGATGTCTGAAAAACTGTGAAACTGTTGAATATGGATCTGCACCAAAATAACAAGCAGCCTCCTCCTCGGTAGTTTTCACTGAAATCTCTTGAGCATTTTGTTGAGATATTCTACAAAGCGACAAACTCACAGGCCAATGATGGGACAGGAAATCCTCCTCGGCTGAGGTGATAATGGAAGCAGGTAACAACGTTCACCACATGAGCTGATCTGTGGTTTATGCTTTGAAAGTAACCAACATGACTTTGAAAGTTTTCTGTTCTTGAGCGAAAGTAGCGTCTGCGCTTTTCAAAACGCACACACACGCACACACACACACACACACACACACGGACGCACGCACGCACACACGCAAACACACACGCACGCACGCACGCATGCGCGAACACACGCACACACAAGCACGCACGCGCTCGGCTCCAAATGCGATTGTGTGAATCGGAAATAATTGGGGAGCATCCTTCACCTGTGCCGATGGGGCCGTGTCAGCCGGATGCCGGGTGAGCGGCATCAGAGCTCGTTAGAGCGGCGGCTCTGCGGGAGCCCCTGAGCCGCCGCCACGCTGCCGCCACGCCGCCACGGAGCCGCAGGCCTAATGGGCTCCGGAGGTCTCTGGGAGGGGCCGCTGCCGACAGGCCGATCATCCGGCGCCGATCCCGCCACCGGGGCCCTCCCTCCGGCCCTAATTAGCTCTCAGCGAGTATTTTTGGAGGCAGTTTTAACGGCGTCCGGCTTGAACTTGACATGAGACGGAGGCGAGCTCACTTATAAGGAACAATTCAGGCGCAAAGAGGTTTGAGGTGCTCGACAGAGGCGTAGGAATACTTTTAAAATAAAACATTAAGAAGATGGTGAAACAAAAGCAAAAGCAAACAAATAATTAGGCTAAGACTGAAAAGAAGTGATAGGTTTAATATATTGAAAAGTTGCCGCAAACAATAACTTTCTAATCCCTGATTTAAAGGAGCAGACCTCAGGTATTCAGGAAGCTTGTGGACTTTATCTGTCCTAACCGTGCTGACGTACGGGATCTACATCCTGGGGAACTTGTTCAAGTCCTGTGGCAGGTTGCACCGAATAGACCAGAATCTGGACACCAGTTATGAAAAAGGTCACGGAAAATCAAAAAAAAGGAAAATAAGAATCTCTGTGTTTTTAACCCATTTCCATTGTTACTTGCGCTTTTTAAATATTTTATCAATCTTTTTTTAGAAAAGCTGCAGCCAATTTCTTGGGGTTTAGGTGTGGTTGAAAGATTTTAATGGACTGTATGATGCACACACACACACACACACACACACACACACCTGCAAGCATCGCACATGCCAAATGCGGGGAAAATACAGCGGCGGGCTGCTTGGAGCCCCTGACTCGATCCCGCCACGGGTTAGTAGCTCTCAGCGAAGGTATTTTTGGAGGCAGTTTAACGTACGTCCGACTTGAACTTTGACATGAGACGAGGCGGAAAAACATATAAGACGTTCAGGCGCAAAGAGGTTTGGAGGTGTCGACAGAAGCGTAAGACTTTTAAAATAAAACATTCGGGAAGAAGATGGGTGAAACAAAAGCAAAAGCAAACAAAATAATTAGGCTAAGACTGAAAAAGAAGTGATAGGTTTAATAGGGCTGAAAAGTTGCATAAACAATAACTTTCTAATAATTAAAGGACAGACCTCAGGGTATTCAGGAAGCTGACTTTATCTGTCCCTAACCGTAACAGACGTCGATCTACATCCTGGGGAACTTGTTCAAGTCCTGTGGCAGGTTGCACCAATTGGTGAGCCAAGAAATCTGACACCAAAAAAGGTCACGGAAAATCAAAAAAAAGGAAAATAAGAATCTCTGTGTTTTTAACCCATTTCCATTGTTACTTGCGCTTTTTAAATATTTTATCAATCCCTTTTTAGAAAAGCTGCAGCCAATTTCTTGGGGTTTAGGTGTGGTTGAAAGATTTTAATGGACTGTATGATGCACACACAACTGTCAATAATATTAACACACACACACTACAGCTCGCCGTTGCCATCGCCGTGGTTACCTGGGGGGAAAATACACCTTTCGGCGCTTGGCGTCCGCGACTGATCCCGCAGGAGATTATTTCACACTTCAGAAATAATCCCAACATGTAAAATATGTCCACGGTGTTTTCACCTGCAAACGATTAAAATCTGGAGCCACCGGAGAGGAAATAACGGAAGCAGCCGATGTGAGAAAGCTGTTAAAAGTTTAATTCGGGAAGTTAAAGAGTTTCAGTGAAAAACAAAGTAGCACAAATGTGGATAAATTTATTTGAGACCTTAGATTATAGCTGATTCATCAGGTTTTTAAATTGAAGCCCTGTTGTAGTTCAAAAAATAGAATTATTAATTAATACATTTTTACATTTTCATTGTGTCTTATTTCAATGATGACCACATTAAACTCACAGCTGACAGGTGAATCTGTCCCCAGTGTCAGTTACCAGGATGTGACCCCTCCCCCCCACAGACCTGAAACAGAGATGCCTGACAAAGATGTGCAGTGACCTGTGACCTGTGACCTGTGACCTGTGACCTGTGACCTGTGACCTGTGGAGGTGGAACGACACAAAAGAAGTGACTGAAAACTGAAAACCACAGGCTGCAACCGAGTCCACCTCTGGAACATCAGGCCGTTGAATGGGAACAGAATCAGGAGATTCTCCAAGTCTGGGTTTGGCAACTGTTTTCCCCGGATCCTTTCTACATGTCTGTCGTTTTTGTCATGTTTTGACGTTTTTCTCTATAATCTACGCTGTGATTTGATTTAGGTTTTAGGGCCCAGAAAGCTGAAAGTGTGACTCTCAACACTGTGTTAAGGTTTGGAAAACAACATAGAATTTGAAAAAAAAGGGAAAAGTAGAAATTGAGTCTTTTAGAAATTGAGTTTTTCTAAAGAAACCAGTTTAGATTTGGACGTTTCTCGTGTCGATTAAACTAAAAAAAAAAAAATCTGGCTAATTTTCCCAGCTGCCCCGGCTCCGTCCTTCCAACGCTTCCTAAACACGTCACACCGGAGATGACGGCCGCATGTCCACTGTTAAACCGTCTCCTCGACCTTCAGGTTCTCAAAGATGAATTGTTGATCTCTTTCAGACAACACACACCAGAGTCATCATGTTGAAGTAAATATTAGATTTCATTTTCGTTCTCTCGGAGCTTCCTGCTTGCAGTGATGGTCCCAAACGGATGAGTCAAATTTTCTTTCACTGCTCTCAGTCTGACCCATGTTCAGAATCACACCCTGCTAGAATTTTCTGTTGCCCGTCTCCGGTTGGTCGGGGAATTAGGTTTTATGAGGTTCCATTTGAGTATCATATTCATTTTCATTCATTTCGTCATGTGGTCTTTACCCCTTTGACTCCTGCTCCTGTTTGCACTGCTTTAATAGGTTAATATTATATGGAATTGATTCATGCCTGAGGCTTCCAGGTTGTTCCAACAAGCCGAGGAGGTGGAGTCTAGACCTCGGTTCAAATCCACTGAAAAAACCACTTCAGCTCCGCTCCACCCGTAGTCTAAGGTACTTCACCAGTTTATAATATTTATATAGAAGTATATAAATGTATATGATATATTTTCTATTATAATGATAAATATTATTAGTCTTATATTAATAATTATGACACAGTATTACATTGGCTATCATAGGGAAAGGATATGCTTTTCTATCGCGACCGGTGCTTCAGATCAGTCCTGATCGTTCATCATCTTTCTTCGTTACCATGCAAACTTACAGAAAAAACTGTTTTAATCAGTGGGGTTGGAGTGTCACATAAGCAATTAATTATCGTGAGTCATCGTAAAAATGTATTTTTATTTTCAATAGCCCACTTGTCAAAGTGATGGTACTGAATGAAAAACCAAACTGCTGTTGATAGCAGCTGAAAGGTCCAGACACCATTAAGTGGAAGCCTCCATAGTGAAACTGTTGCAGCTTTTAAAAGGGTAGAAAAGACTCAAAACTATGACTGGTACCAAAGTGGTCTTTACTGCAGTCAATTAAGCTGTAATTTTACCCACATCCTGTGTGTAACATGACATTCAAATTAAACATCTGTAACCCCCCCTCCCAGGTGCACCTGTCCCATACAATACCCCACTATCAGCCCCCCAGTCCCCTGTTATTAAACCTAGGGCTCCCCTGCTTCACTGACCCCCTCCCACCTCCTCCCTGCTGGTGGCCATTGATCTGGGCTCCTAGGCAAGATAGGATAAGGCCAGGGTTGACCTCTGGGTCACAGGTCCAGCCCCCCCCCCCCCACCCCCACAGGACAAAGATCAATCAGTGGGTCTCTCTGTCAGGACCCCCACCTCTGGTAAAGCCTCAAATACCTGCACAGGAACCAACTATGATAAGGTCCTATTCAAGTGTCACCTGATAGCAATGAGGCCTGAAGTGAAGGTGCCCCCCCCCCACATAGGTATGATAAACACAGTTAGGGGAGCTGTGAGTTTATTCTGTTGGGAAACGAGGTAACAACAGCACTAAAAGAGCTTCAGCAGCCTCAGTCGGCTGCTAACAACTTGTCAGAACTGGGTCCGGTTCACTACGATGTCACAGACACTGACTCCGACCTTCGTTCAATGAAGAAACCACAACCTCTGCCACTGCCGCTCCCGCCGCCGCCACACGAATGAGGTAAGATTTTCCTCCGCTGCTCCTCAGTTACTTTGGCATCTAGATGCTCTGCATCGTCAACGGTTGCACTCGGTGTTCGGAGGCCTGTTAATTCATGCTATAGTTATAGCTATAGTTTGTGGTTTTGTCGCCATTTGCACTTACCTTTAAGGCGCTCTTATTGGCTGGTCGTGTAGTTTTCCGCCCCTGATTGTGCCGAAAAGAGATTTTTTTTAACCGCATTCTCCTGTGACTAAATCCTTGAACAGAAGTAAAGTAAATGATGTAGCTTGAACGTAAATATATATTAAGTTCACAGTAGAATTTTAAACTGGGAAGATTTTTGCTGCAAACTCAGTTAATTTCAGTGAAAAGGCTTGTGATCAATGGCTTCGCTTGCAGGGAGCGATGTAATTCCATGCAAATCTTTGACTTTGAATTCAAAGTCTGGTGAACTTTGACCTTCATAGCGAACCATCAGGGGACCTCAGTGGGGGCAAAGAGTCGGAAAGTCTTAGGAAAGGACCCTGTCGTAGATTATTAAATGTGTCGCTGTTCACTTCCGTCCTATCCTTCTACTGCAGGATGAACAACTCCACTAAAGAGATGTTGTTGGCCGACGGTCGTAAGGCAGGAGTGAATGAACCGTTTATATAATGGATATAAGACAGGGAGGCTGTTAAATTGCAGAGACTTTCATTTTTCCCCAAACACCTCTAACGACAGAGTTCTTCTTTTACTTTTTATAGATTCTACGTCAAAAGCTTTCCGATGTGGGCCTCCTGCTCGTTCAACCTTCATCGACCTTCCTAGATTGTTTGAATGACTCCTCGTTGTCATTTGGATCCATTAATGCGCCGAGTCGACCACTTCAGTTCTGAGGCGACATAAAAGTGTAAAGAGAGCCAGCATGTAACGGCACGATTGAGGCGGTCGAATTCACGCCGAGGCGCCGGCTCAGCTGCGGCGCATCGCCCCTGTTTCGCCGAGATAGCGAGGGCCTGAATAGCGCGGATTTGTGACGCATAACGCGCTCCTCCGCGGAGCCACGGATGGGCCCAACTGCTCGGAGCCATTAGAGGCGGCGAACCAGCGAGCGGAGAAAGGTCGTCCGTTGCGTTCGGCGTGGTAGTAATCGGTGCTGTTATGAGGGGGGTAATTTATGGGGCTGCGTAGGAGACGTCGAGGTAGATTCAGGTCTCTCTCTAAAAAAAGGTGACATTTCTGGTACCGTCTGCTGTTTGTGTCTTTGATTTGCTTCAAAGTCACCACATAACCTGGGGGGGTGGTCAAAGTAAGCGACAGAGTTTTAGCTGAGCTCTTCCAATAATGATGGTGCGGAGCTCAATCATACATTATTTAACAGTTGTTCTTGACATTAGGCCAATTTATGCTCCTAGGTCAAACCTTTGTCATAGCCTGACATGCAACCTCCCAAAAGACATAACCACACGTCACGGCGCCGCAGACAACAAGAGCTGAGATTGGTCGGCTCGTTAGTGTTGCATATCCGGCCCCTCCTCCTTCGCTGCCGCCGTTCAGGACGTCTCCTCCACCGTCTTCTTTCATTTCTGCGTCGTAGTAAATTCAGGAAAAACTAAAACTGCTGTTCGATATCCGTCAGCTCCAACTCAATCGAGATCATCTCGTTTTGAGTTGCCGTTATTTTCAAAGTGACGCCGACAAACTGGTGGAAAACAGCAGCGAAGAATCTCAACACGGTGGCACGTAAACGCCGCTGCCAACTGACACCAATGCAGAAGTTTAAATGCTCAGTTGTTTTGCACCCAGATGAACTTTGTTAATGTTTTATTTTAATAATTTAATGTTGGGAAAGTTGAGAACAAAACATTATATATGGAAATATATGGATCTTTTCTGTCATGCGATTGATTCAGCATTCGCTGAGCCACTTCAACTGTGAAGGCTGATGTTACTTTATATTTTTCTAATGCACAACAATGAAAAGACCCAAACCAATGATATTGTGGTATTGTGGCCTTTTTCTCTCCACTGGTTCCTACTGAAGATATCAATTTATACAAAACACCTCAAATATATAAAGTGTCATTTTGTGTCTTAATGGTGATAAAGAAACATTTGTGCAAATCACTGATGTTTTTTTAAAAAAGCATCAGTGGCTCAGACTCAGAGGAATAAGATTTATCTGATAACACAGATAATATTTGGTATTAGGAGACGTTCATTGTTGGTTTGAAAATTAACAAGTGATTTGTTGACAAAAACCTGTAGTGAAGTCGCCAGGTTTAGCAGATAAATACTGCTGGTTAATGTTTTGAAGTCCACTAACTAGATACTGATTATACAAAATGTTAATTCAAGCCATTTTCCAGAGAAATTCAACAGCGTTACATTAATTTCTCATATTCTGGGCAAAAATGTATTTCTGCTAATGTCGGCGCTGAAAATCAAATCTTTCCTCTAGTATTTGCATTGTGTGACAAAATTCGCTTTAGAGGGTCAAGTTATGGTTGCCAATTCAAGGAAACAACTGGGAGCTGAGGTTGAGGTTGACCTGTCGTCAGAACATCTGAGAAGAAAAAAGCAAACGATTGACTATTAAATATGCTCCAGGCTGAACTTTACTTTGAAATAACAACGATGTTGGACACCGTTAGTTCATCTTTATTCCGTTATCGCCATTAAACAAGGTTTTTTCCCTCCGAATGCAGGTACGAGCCATGTTCCTGATCTGGATCCTCGTGTCGTCTGCTCTTCCAGATGGTGAGTAACTGTGCATGTACCAATACTGTTTCCACGTGGTCACATCTGGAGCAAGTCTTTTATAAAATGTACAACTTTTGATTTTATATGATAGTTTATTATAGAAATCCTCTATTGACAAATGCAAACTTCAGATAGAAAATCTCGCTAACATGTTCCTGCAGACGTCTGCTCCATATTGAAGAACATGAACATAGACACTTCTCTGTTTTGTGTGATAATTCTCACTTGAAAATACGTACTTTCTTTCTTTTTTTTTTTTTTGTTAAATGTTGCATAAATTAATTCAAATCACCATAACGACATTTACCCCTTTATGTCCCCAGCGCTTTCCGCCGGCTCCGTCTTCTGCCCAGACCCGGGGGCCAGGGACCAGAACACAGACTTCCTGATCGGTGAGGATGAAACGTTACTTAACAAATCGTAGCTTCCGATGCTGGGTTCTCCAGCTGCCTCCGCTGCCTGGATAAGTGACCATACAGCAAGTTCGTGCGGGATCTCTGCTCCAGCGCCTCGTTGCCCCCTGGTTGGTGGCGTCTTCATGTCGGCGAGACGCTCCGACGGCATCTGAAGAAAGGGAAACCAACCAACAGTTCGTAATCTTCGCTAAAAGAGGCTGGGGTACGCCGCTTAATGTCTGAGCCGACCGTCGGTCACAAATCGCATTAATCTACGTTAATCTGCTCGTTTGAATGAAGTTTCCCTTTAGCGATTGTGGAATGATGGAGGATGCGGCGGATGCGGCGGATGCGGCGGATGCGGCGGATGCGGCGGATGCGGCGGATGCGGCGGATGCGGCGGATGCGGCGGATGCGGCGGATGCGGCGGATGCGGCGGATGCGGCGGATGCGGCGGATGCGGCGGATGCGGCGGATGCGGCGGATGCGGCGGATGCGGCGGATGCGGCGGATGCGGCGGATGCGGCGGATGCGGCGGATGCGGCGGATGCGGCGGATGCGGCGGATGCGGCGGATGCGGCGGATGCGGCGGATGCGGCGGATGCGGCGGATGCGGCGGATGCGGCGGATGCGGCGGATGCGGCGGATGCGGCGGATGCGGCGGATGCGGCGGATGCGGCGGATGCGGCGGATGCGGCGGATGCGGCGGATGCGGCGGATGCGGCGGATGCGGCGGATGCGGCGGATGCGGCGGATGCGGCGGATGCGGCGGATGCGGCGGATGCGGCGGATGCGGCGGATGCGGCGGATGCGGCGGATGCGGCGGATGCGGCGGATGCGGCGGATGCGGCGGATGCGGCGGATGCGGCGGATGCGGCGGATGCGGCGGATGCGGCGGATGCGGCGGATGCGGCGGATGCGGCGGATGCGGCGGATGCGGCGGATGCGGCGGATGCGGCGGATGCGGCGGATGCGGCGGATGCGGCGGATGCGGCGGATGCGGCGGATGCGGCGGATGCGGCGGATGCGGCGGATGCGGCGGATGCGGCGGATGCGGCGGATGCGGCGGATGCGGCGGATGCGGCGGATGCGGCGGATGCGGCGGATGCGGCGGATGCGGCGGATGCGGCGGATGCGGCGGATGCGGCGGATGCGGCGGATGCGGCGGATGCGGCGGATGCGGCGGATGCGGCGGATGCGGCGGATGCGGCGGATGCGGCGGATGCGGCGGATGCGGCGGATGCGGCGGATGCGGCGGATGCGGCGGATGCGGCGGATGCGGCGGATGCGGCGGATGCGGCGGATGCGGCGGATGCGGCGGATGCGGCGGATGCGGCGGATGCGGCGGATGCGGCGGATGCGGCGGATGCGGCGGATGCGGCGGATGCGGCGGATGCGGCGGATGCGGCGGATGCGGCGGATGCGGCGGATGCGGCGGATGCGGCGGATGCGGCGGATGCGGCGGATGCGGCGGATGCGGCGGATGCGGCGGATGCGGCGGATGCGGCGGATGCGGCGGATGCGGCGGATGCGGCGGATGCGGCGGATGCGGCGGATGCGGCGGATGCGGCGGATGCGGCGGATGCGGCGGATGCGGCGGATGCGGCGGATGCGGCGGATGCGGCGGATGCGGCGGATGCGGCGGATGCGGCGGATGCGGCGGATGCGGCGGATGCGGCGGATGCGGCGGATGCGGCGGATGCGGCGGATGCGGCGGATGCGGCGGATGCGGCGGATGCGGCGGATGCGGCGGATGCGGCGGATGCGGCGGATGCGGCGGATGCGGCGGATGCGGCGGATGCGGCGGATGCGGCGGATGCGGCGGATGCGGCGGATGCGGCGGATGCGGCGGATGCGGCGGATGCGGCGGATGCGGCGGATGCGGCGGATGCGGCGGATGCGGCGGATGCGGCGGATGCGGCGGATGCGGCGGATGCGGCGGATGCGGCGGATGCGGCGGATGCGGCGGATGCGGCGGATGCGGCGGATGCGGCGGATGCGGCGGATGCGGCGGATGCGGCGGATGCGGCGGATGCGGCGGATGCGGCGGATGCGGCGGATGCGGCGGATGCGGCGGATGCGGCGGATGCGGCGGATGCGGCGGATGCGGCGGATGCGGCGGATGCGGCGGATGCGGCGGATGCGGCGGATGCGGCGGATGCGGCGGATGCGGCGGATGCGGCGGATGCGGCGGATGCGGCGGATGCGGCGGATGCGGCGGATGCGGCGGATGCGGCGGATGCGGCGGATGCGGCGGATGCGGCGGATGCGGCGGATGCGGCGGATGCGGCGGATGCGGCGGATGCGGCGGATGCGGCGGATGCGGCGGATGCGGCGGATGCGGCGGATGCGGCGGATGCGGCGGATGCGGCGGATGCGGCGGATGCGGCGGATGCGGCGGATGCGGCGGATGCGGCGGATGCGGCGGATGCGGCGGATGCGGCGGATGCGGCGGATGCGGCGGATGCGGCGGATGCGGCGGATGCGGCGGATGCGGCGGATGCGGCGGATGCGGCGGATGCGGCGGATGCGGCGGATGCGGCGGATGCGGCGGATGCGGCGGATGCGGCGGATGCGGCGGATGCGGCGGATGCGGCGGATGCGGCGGATGCGGCGGATGCGGCGGATGCGGCGGATGCGGCGGATGCGGCGGATGCGGCGGATGCGGCGGATGCGGCGGATGCGGCGGATGCGGCGGATGCGGCGGATGCGGCGGATGCGGCGGATGCGGCGGATGCGGCGGATGCGGCGGATGCGGCGGATGCGGCGGATGCGGCGGATGCGGCGGATGCGGCGGATGCGGCGGATGCGGCGGATGCGGCGGATGCGGCGGATGCGGCGGATGCGGCGGATGCGGCGGATGCGGCGGATGCGGCGGATGCGGCGGATGCGGCGGATGCGGCGGATGCGGCGGATGCGGCGGATGCGGCGGATGCGGCGGATGCGGCGGATGCGGCGGATGCGGCGGATGCGGCGGATGCGGCGGATGCGGCGGATGCGGCGGATGCGGCGGATGCGGCGGATGCGGCGGATGCGGCGGATGCGGCGGATGCGGCGGATGCGGCGGATGCGGCGGATGCGGCGGATGCGGCGGATGCGGCGGATGCGGCGGATGCGGCGGATGCGGCGGATGCGGCGGATGCGGCGGATGCGGCGGATGCGGCGGATGCGGCGGATGCGGCGGATGCGGCGGATGCGGCGGATGCGGCGGATGCGGCGGATGCGGCGGATGCGGCGGATGCGGCGGATGCGGCGGATGCGGCGGATGCGGCGGATGCGGCGGATGCGGCGGATGCGGCGGGATGCGGTGGGATGCGGGGGGATGCGGCGGGATGCGGCGGGATGCGGTGGGATGCGGCGGGATGCGGCGGGATGCGGCGGGATGCGGCGGGATGTGGCAGCGGCTGCTGAATTTAAAAACACAGCATGGTGGCTTAATTGGATTCAGGAGCCGGAGGCGGGAGTGTGCAAAAGTTTGCTCAGGGAGATTTTCTTGATTACCGACTGGAAAGGGAAGTTTAAAAAAAACCCAGCTCACTGGTGCCAACAAACAACCCCCCCCCCCCCCATGAGATATATTATTCATTGAACAGGACGAGGAAGTACATATTTCGTCCGCCGTCGCCGTTCGAGTCGGGAACCAGGGGCCCGGAGATGTGGTTGGCGGAGAGCAAACAGGATTAGAAAGAACAAAAATTACATTTCTGCCCAACAAAATCCAATGTATTTTTTTCCCAGCTTCCTTCTAATTCTTTTTTTTCCTGTGAATATGAAATCATCTTAGAGGAAACAATCTGAGAAGGAAAAAAACAATCAGGTTAAGTGGTGGCAACCTGTGACGGGACTTTCTGAGCTTTGAAGCTTTGGTATAAGGGACGAAAAAAGGTCGAGAATCGTTGCTCCAGTGATTGAGGGCCTGCCCCTTTACCCAGCTAAGTCTGAAGACCTGAAGACGTCTGTAGAGCTGTGGGGTCATTCCCGGTGTCTGAGACCCCCCCGGCCTTTGACGTAACCCACACCTGATGCAGTCTCGTCGCTATCAAAGCTGTTGATCCACTGTTTGATTCGGACCGCGATACCCATAGAATCCATTTGGTGGCAGTAATGAGCCTGGAAGATGGTTTTAGCAACAACATTGATCAACACACAGTACATGAGGAAGCTGTGGAGCTGAAACTCTGGATTCAGCGTGAATATTATTATCCAAACATTACTCCGCATAACTCAGACTCATTATTACCCAACTAACTAACTAGTGATTTATCGCTGGTGGTGGTTAACAGAATGAAACCTCCTCGGCTCTCGTGTTTCTTCTTTGCTGCAGCTGCTGTGAGACTCACAGGCTGTGTTACCTGAACGCTGCCCCCTGCAGGCAGGCGCTGCCGCTCCTCCCCAGCAACCTCACCTGTTCGCCGGGGAACGCCAGCTGTGGTAAGATGAACAGTTTCACTTTTAGAGAAGTATGTTTTCTGGCCCACTGTTACATCAGGGGACATAAGAACTTTGAGCCTGGCTGGACACCGTCCTCTTGTCTATTAGTCGCTGGTCTTTAATTCTGTTATCTTTTTAATCTCGGAGATGCCGGCGACTGGTGTCAGCGGAGGTTATGTGAATGTGACCAGGCCGCCATCGACTGCGCAAGTCAGAGCCCGTACAACTCGACGCTGAGGGGCGTCGCCGGGTCGTCATGCTCCGCCCCGGATCAGACAGGTGACTCCATCAGTACCCCCCCCACCTCCCATCGACTCACCTTCAGCTTTTTCAGCACATTTACCAGAAAAATACTGCAAGTATAAAGCTGAGCAGTAGGGGCAAAACAAATATACGTAAAAAATATATTTGATTTTAAAAAAATGATTAAAATAAATATATATATATAATGTTTCTGGAAAGAGGTAACAGAGATTTATGATTTTTATCTATAAATATAGAGACAATATTTGGAACTCATTACATGATAAAATATTTTTATCATCATTTATTTATTATTCGCATAAAAACTGGAGTCAGAGGCGACTGGAACTGGTTGTAGATCTTAAAGAGACAAACAGATGCAGTCGCCCTTGACTTAAATTTTCCTGGAAATCTACAACCCGGACGACTGAGAATCTCAAGAATCTATCATGTTTTGAAAGTGTGATAAAACCCACCATAGCTGAGCCCTTCTGTTTTACCTGCCTGGGCTACGCTGAGCATCATTAACACTGGGTCTGAGCCTGTTCTTGTCCTCCTCCTTTCCAGATGTTCTCCAGGCGGTCAACGACTCCATGAGCCTCCAGGCGTCCAACTCTTCCCTCCCGTCGACAGGTAAAAGCCCCGTCCGGGCTGTGGTTCAACTTGTAAAGGCTTCCTGTTCACAGTCGGCAACATCCCTCCACAAAAAGAGTGACGTCTGAGTCCGTGAAACTGGACTGGTGGGAAAAAAAACAGGCCCCTCTTTAGTCCAGAAGAAGTGTTCTGACATAAACAGTCGTGTAGTTAAATCTGATAAAACTGACGTGACGACATCGTCGTGTGACTGATGATGGATTTTACTTCCTGCTGTCCGAGGTCAGACGTCACATTAAATTTTCACCATTCACCTTCACTGCAAAAACTCCCAAAATGGGAGGAAAAACTCCAAAAGCTGAAATCTGAAGCCCTGCTGGGCTGGTTCTAGTTCCCCCGAACTTCTCTCACTGTCTGGTTACAAGTTCAACAAAAACATTTCCATTTCATGTCGACACAAGAATAATAGTATTAATAACCAGTCATTTTATCTAAAGAACACGTTTCTGGAACAACTTTATATAAAAAGCAAATAAACACAACACAAGAGCAAGATTTTATTGTGGCGCAGGACAGGACAGAAAAATCAAAGGCAGTTTCCAGGCTCCAGGGTGGGAACCACTGCCCTGATGCTCCGTTAGCACATTAGCACATTAGCACATAATCATCCTCTTGGCACCTGAGCACAGGTGAAACGGTTTCTCTAACCACTCTGATGCCTGTCGACTCGATGCACCTGTAAACGCAGGAGAACTTCAAATTATCGGCCGTTTAAACATTTTCGTAAAATGGATGAGTGGCAGAAACCATCTGGAAAATTCTACCCGTGGAAATAAAATAGAAATTAAAGTACGGTTAAAATCTACTCACGTGTGCATTTTTTCAGTTTTTATAGATTACATGATTTAGTACATGGCTGATTTGTCTTATTAGTTCCTTATTTCTCATTTTTATTGCAACATTTATTACATAGAAAATTGGTTGTGTTTCATGCCATTTATTCGATTTTTCGCCGTGTTGGGACTTTGGTTGTAAATGAGCTGAGGATTTAACCTGGGCCCAATTACACCGAGGATGATGTTGACGTCAATGTTGCTTAGTGCTCAACGTCCCATTTAGTATATAAAAATACTATAAAAAGACACAAAGCTGTAGAGGGACAAGTAAAAACCCGAAATGTAAAACCAATTAGTTTAAATTGAGCATCTCCACAAAGTCTGTCATGGTTTCAGAGCTGACCTCATTGCCCCAGCTATGCCCCCAACCCCCTGCAGACGCCTGCATCTACGCTCTATAATTGCCCCCCCCCGCTGAAGCCTGCTGCTATGCTACGCCCTCTAATTGGCTCACAGGTCACAGGTGTAACACAGGGATGAGCAGGAGGCAAAAACCTGGGTAAATTAAAGATAGAAGGGTCTTGTTCGTTTTCACACACACACACAACCACACACACACACACACACACACACACACACACACACACACACACACACACACACACACACACACATACACACACACACACGCAAGCTGCATGTCAGTTTAGATTTATCGTGACAAGGTTTCTGATTTTAACCCTCTTGGGGAAAAGTTATTTTAATAAACTGACAACTAATCTGTACCTGGAGCTGCATTATAACACCCAAGTGATTGTGCTGATTCTTGGATTTAAGGGTCTAGACATGATACTGATTCTTAGGCAACACAAAAGTAACTCCAGGAAACAGGATGTTTATTCCACAAGGATAAATAATGTAAAACGTTGATGTGTCGCTCTAGCGCCACCTACAGGTCAGGTGATGTTATTTGTCACTTTGTAGACTTAGTGCAAAGGTTTATCATCAGTGGGTCTGAGTTAAATGTGGTCTATAGATTTACGCTGACGCTAAAATTTTTGCCCCAAGATCTGTCTGACTGCACTTCATCCCTTCAGGCGCATTCAGGCAGAACTCAGTGCCACGGTTGGTGTTCTCATTTTTCCTCTAGCGCCACCATGAGGCTGCCTGTCAGCGAAAAAGCTCCACAGGGATCCCCAGTATAATTATACACCAGCGTCACCCACGACAAACGGAGAAGAAAAAAAAGTCTAAAACCTCAGCAACATGTGTAGTTTATAGAGCAAAGGTTCTATAGGTGCACAACTTTGTTCCATGTTCTATTAAATATTTTACAGACAAAATTATTTCCATTAATTTTTACAGCTTATTATTGAAGTTATTAGTAGTGTGTTTGGGAAACTCACCACCAGCAGTGTGTGTGTGTGTTGTGATCGTTTTATGTGTTGTGTCATTTCAGAGGAGTTTGAGGAGAGCGAAGGTGGCGCAGAGGAGGAAGAGGAGGAGAGGACACACCTGAGCTTCCTCTCTGCGGGTAAAACGGATTCTGTCTGAAGAATTTTTCTGGAAAAGTTTTCCGGCGCCGCTCATATCCATTTCTTTTTTTGTCCCCAGATTTGAACGGGACCGTGACAGAGGAGCCGGAGGAGATGAAGAGGCCTGACACGACCCTCGGGCCTCCGGCGCTCGGCCCCGGTGAGCCAACGGCACGGCCCGCGGCAACCAGGGCTGAAACACCGAGCGTTCGCCTCGGTTCTCGTATGAAGGAACAATGGGGTTTTATTTCACTGACGTGATTTCTGAAACAGGGATTCAGCCGATTTCTAATTCATAAAAAAACTTTTGTAAATGTTCTAAATATGGTTGCAGAAAGGAAGTGATGCATTTTCCCTGTGGTTTGTTTGGAGGAAAGAAAGAAAAAAAAGAAAGACTGACTTGCTTTTACAAAACTATTTTGTAAAAACTATTTTGAAATCTTTTGTATTAGCTGAGAAATTTTATATAAACCTGGTCTGATGAAGGATAAACAGCTGCAGAAGCAGGTAATTTCTCAAATACACTGTGTTAACTTAGTTTACTGTCTGTCCCTTTGGGTCAAATGGGAGAAGACAAAAAAACACAGACAAAAAAAACTTTTCTTTTGTTTTCACCAGGAAGAAATTGCTTTTTATTCCACAGCCAAACCTGAGTAACAGTTCACTCCATTAAAACTCGATTCTGAAGATGTTTCAAACAGAGTCGAAGTTTCCTCAGATTTCGGCCGCGAGGTTTATGATGAGAGGTCGACGGTCCGAGTCTGAGCAAGCTCCTACAAGTCTGTCAAACATTAACGTGTTGGCGGTGAAGTAGCTCAGAAAGCTGAAACATGAGTTTTTACCTGAATGAGTCTGAATTGAGACGACATTAGAATCAGTTCACATTAAACTGAATGTCTCTGCTGCAGATCCAGTTGGCGGAGCAGACGCAGACCCGGAGCTGGAGCTGGAGCCGGAGCCGACCGGACCCCCCTCGCCGACCTCTGGGGACGGGGACCCGACCACGACCTCGCTCTGGACTACAACTCCCAGCGAGCCGCCACCAGCCACTGTGGAGGTGTCGTCAGAGGAAGGTGAGAGGAAAGTTTGTCATAGACATAAAATACTCTGACATTGCTCCTGAATTGTTTTCACCTTGGCAACGAGCTTCACTGTAAAATTAAATTTATTTTTTTTAACCAACATGTGAACATACAACAAAGGTAGATTACAACAATCTATTATAAAAACATTAAAACATAGAAAAAAATCCTCTGAGGATAATTTAACTTAAAATTAAGAGTAAGTGAAACTGTAGATGTGTTTCATTTTTTTATTGATCATATCTGGTGTCTCTGCAGCTTCATCACTGAACGGTCCAACAGCCACAACCAGCACGATGCCATCGCAGTCATCTGAGGAAGAGGAGGAGGAGGATGATGATGATGAGGGAGGGGAGGAGGAAGCTTCGGATGAGCGCAGTGGGTTTTTAACAGACCAAACTTCAGACCAAACTAAATATATTTTTATATATATATATATATATGTGTGTGTATAAATATATATTATATACATAAATGCTTTATATCAAATAAATCAAATCAAATGAGTACTTTTAATAATTTAAGTACATTTTGCTACTGTTCCTTAAGTAAAGGTTTTTATTTCTTCTTCCACCACTGACCTCACTGTTAAACTACATTTAGTCCAGTTTTAAAATCAGCTTCACAACAAATTATGTTCATTATGTAATGTAATATTCATATAATCATCTAATATTCATCCTGACCGATTATGACACGAGAAATATGTGACTATTATTCAGCATCGGTTGTTATTTAAACAAGTTGTGAGAAGGAGAAAATGTTGTTCTTTTTTTACAAGTTGACTCAGAGACCGTAACTGTTCTCTGGACCAGGTCCCCCGATCGACCCCCCAGGCCCGGAGGTCGTTACCAGGGCGACGACGAGGGGCCCTCTCCCGGAAACCGAACCGGTCGGAACCACGGCTCCTGACAGTTCAATGGAGGACGACCTCGCTGCAACACCTGAGGCTGCAACAACTGTGGCTCCAGGTGAGGCGGTTCCAGGTGAGGCGACACCTTCGCTCTGACAAACTCTGTGGAAGTGAACTAGCATTTCTTTACCACGCCGAGTGGTTTCTCCCCAAACGTATTTGTGTTGATTTTAAAATTAAGTTAAAAATAATTTGAGATTTTTGTTTTTTATTAGTGTATGTGATGAACTTTCCTTTTTCATCCAGATGCCTCACTGTCACACTGAAACTGTCTGATATTGTCTGTAAACTGAAGTTAACTGTGTATGTGGTTAAATTATTTGTTTCTCCAGGAAAAACCTGCAGATCACTGCAGAAAGCTCCCAGCGATTTAACCTTTGACCTTACTGGTTGCAGGTCGAGAGCCTCTAACGACTGCAGCAACTACATCATCATCCTCATCCTCATCAACATCATCAGGTTCGATAAGACCAGTCACCTGGACGACACGAGGGGGACAGGTCACCTCTATCAGGCCCAGATCGGAGATCGGCTCGTCTGCGGCTGCGGCAGCACCAGCGCCAGCGCCAGCGCCCGTGAGTCATCCACCTGTCACCACGACAGAGGCTGAATCTGAGGAGGAGCCACAGGAAATGGGCCCGCCGCCGCCGCCGCCGCCGCCAGACAAACCTCCGTGTGTGGAAGCAGACATGGCGGACAGCTCACAGGAGAAAGACGCAGACGGTAGAGTTCAGTCACAAGAACTGAGGTTTAAATACACATTATACTAGCAGCGTTAGTTTGTTGTTCTTCCCCCATGAAGAAATCGTCTGCTCCTCGATCATCCGGGTTAAATAAATAAATGCCCGTAACGGACCGTTATTGGGTATTGGTCGGGTCGGGTCGGGTTTTGGTCGGGTCGGGTTTGGGTCAGGTCGGGTTTGGGTTGCGTCGGGTTTTTCTCGGGTCGGGTTTGGGTCAGGTCGGGTTTGGGTTGCGTCGGGTTTTTCTTGGGTCGGGTTTTGGTCGGGTCGGGTCAGGTTTTGGTCGGATTTTGGTTGGGTTTTGTTTGGGTCGGGTTTTGGTCGGGTTATGGTCGGGTCGGGTTATGGTCGGGTCGGGTTATGGTCGGGTCGGGTTATGGTCGGGTCGGGTTTTGGTCGGGTCGGGTTTGGGTCGGGTTTTGGTCGGGTCGGGTCGGGTTTTGTTCGGGTCGGGTTTGGGTCAGGTATTGGTCGGGTCGGGTCGGGTTTTGGTCGGGTCGGGTTTGGGTCGGGTTTTGGTCGGGTCGGGTCGGGTTTTGGTCGGGTCGGGTTTGGGTCGGGTTTTGGTCGGGTCGGGTCGGGTTTTGGTCGGGTCGGGTTTGGGTCGGGTCGGGTCGGGTTTTGGTCGGGTCGGGTTTGGGTCGGGTATTGGTCGGGTCGGGTCAGGTTTTGGTCGGATTTTGGTTGGGTTTTGTTTGGGTCGGGTTTTGGTCGGGTTATGGTCGGGTCGGGTTATGGTCGGGTCGGGTTTGGGTCGGGTTTTGGTCGGGTCGGGTCGGGTTTTGGTCGGGTCGGGTTTTGGTCGGGTCGGGTTTGGGTCGGGTTTTGGTCGGGTCGGGTCGGGTTTTGTTCGGGTCGGGTTTGGGTCGGGTATTGGTCGGGTCGGGTCGGGTTTTGGTCGGGTCGGGTTTGGGTCGGGTTTTGGTCGGGTCGGGTTTGGGTCGGGTATTGGTCGGGTCGGGTCGGGTTTTGGTCGGGTCGGGTAGGGGGCGGGTCGGGTTTGGGTCGGCTAGCACCGGGCCAGTCTGTCCACCAAACGCAGAGACAAAAATTGGCCACAAACTCAACCCATTAAAATGCAGAATAAAAAACAAGGACACTGGGACCAGTAACTGTGACGTCAGCCTGTGCTACTTGTTACTGAGAGAATTAATCACAATCAGGGCTACAACTGAGTTATTTTGACTACAGAAGTGTGTGTGTGTGCTTGTGTATGTGTGTGTGTGTGTGTGTGTGTGCGTGTGGGGGGGCCACAACCAACTCTCAGTCTTTTCATCAAGACTTCGTCATCTCGGTCGAGGGAAGATTTGTAGAATGTCAGGTTGCTGCGATGGTCTGATACAGCTGCGACAGTCTACCTGTACATGTCCCAGCACCAGCGTCCATCTAGGACAAGTTAGCCAACAGGGGCCACACCTTGGAGCCTGGGCCCCATTTGTCACTCCTGAACGAAAACCCAGAGATATTTAAACTCCTTGGCCCCTGACCGAAGGGCCCGAACCCGTTGACGTTCGGTATCGAGGCCCTGTGGCTAAATGATTCGGTTAAAACACCCCGTGTCCTCTAACGCGACGCCAGTGAGGCGATCCTGTGATACCGAAGCTGCTCCGGCTCAGGCCGCCCTCCTCTTCGTCTTGCAGGCTGGGCGGTGGCTCGGAAGAGGACGGTGCCGTTCTTCGCCTGGTCCCTGCTGGAGTCCGTCGGCTTGAGCGACGTGCAGCTGCAGCCAGACAGCGCAGGTACAGCTGAGTTTCACTCCTCCATCCCGCCTGGAAAAAATCCTTTTTTTAAGTTCCCCAACCGGCGTTTCCTCCTTCCATCTCCCGACAGAGTGCAGTCACTCCTTCACCCTGTACGGCGGCGACGGTCGGGCCAGCCGGGAGATGCCGGCGCTGGGGGAGATGCTCCGCTGCCTGACGGGACGGTGCCCGCACGAGTACGAGATGTACGGCTGCTACTGCGGGCGGGAGGGTGGCGGCGGTCGGCCGCTGGACCAGCTGGACAGGTGAGCAGCCGCGGGGGGACGGAGGCAGCGAAGGGTCTGAATCCTTGTCCATGTTTGCAGCTGGTCGTCGTTTTCTTCTTCGCCGCCGACTATCGGAGGAACGGTGTGAAACCGGGGGACGTCGCAGACAATAAACAAAGAGGAATGGTCAAATTTATGACGCAAATTTATAACCAGCCACTATCTGAGTGTTGTGTTGTGTTTCGTGCTGCATATCACCGACGTGGTACCTGAACGGACCTCGACCTTCGTTCGCCAGGTGCTGCTTCTTCCATCACTGCTGCCTGGAGCAGATCAGCTCCATGGGCTGCAGGTCAGACAGGAAGCTCAGCGCCCAGGTGTCCTGCGAGGGCGGGAAACCGCGATGTGAGTTCAGCAGGTCCAGGATCCCCCCTGGACCTGGGTCACCGGCACCGGTGTTCGTTACACTCAGGCAGAAGTGACAATACACATGTTGCATTACCTTGGAAATGAATTTCCCTTAGTTGACAGGACTTGGTTTTTGCCGCTTGCTCGTCCAAATTCACCTGAACTCAGCCTCAGATTTATTCACTCCACTTATATGATCTTTTTTTTTCTAAGGAAAACTGACAGATTTTTACATTTCTCCAACTTTCTTAGAGTCAAACGAGATTCAGAGGAATAAACATCAGTCTTTTCTCCGCCTCAGGTCACGGCGTCGCCGTCTGCGACAAACTGCAGTGCGTGTGTGACAAAACCACCGCCGAGTGCATGGCGGCGGCCCACTTCAACCACAGCCTGCCGTCGGCGCGGTGCGGCGGGCCGGCGCCCCCCTGTCGCCGGGCCAGCAAACCCCCCAAACCACGGCTTTCCCCCCGGTCCGGCGAGGAGAGCGGGGAGCCGCGGGGGGGAGGCTCCGATGTCGGTGAACCCAGAGACCGGGGACCTGGGGCCGTACGGGGCCCGTCAGCGGACACAAGCTCACCTGATCAACACAGGTGAGATGAGAAAAGAAACTTAAAAACTTTTCTTTGAGCCATGAGCAGCTCAAGACAGGATTAACTCTCATTTTAATAACTTAGACACCTGTTTGATAAAAGTCTGAAAAAGATAAACATAATTTTCTGCGGCAGAGGCCTGTTTGTTTTATTCTTCCCTCCCTAATTATTGTTCCCCTCATTCTCATAACGTGCCGCTCCTCGGCCTGATGAGAATCCGACGCTCACCGCGAAGGCGACGAGCGAGGTGAAGGCCGCGAGGAGCCTCTGTTCTAGGTCAGGGTCCGTGGCGGCGGCAGATTTCTGATGGTGACGGTTTTCATGGGGGATTAAACATAAAACCTCTAGAGAAACTTTGGTGTGATAAAATAAAGAGCAACAGACGGTGAAGCTCCTCAAAGTTCTGAAACTGCACAATAAACCATGTCTTTGGCCAGTTCGGTAAAAACCACGGAGGGAAATGTTCAGTATTTAACACAAAGATGAAATAATTACTGAGGCCGTTGCATTTAATAGAACTTTTTCCAAAATGCAACAACTCTGTAGTCGGGTTTCACTTCTGTACAGTCGGCGCTTGAATCAGACAAATACAAGCATAGTATCGATGCTCATGAAAAACAGCCAGTTTCTTCTAAAACCAGCAGCTCAAATTCTCCACTAATGGTCTGTAAAGGAGCAGGTATCAGGGATATATGTGTATATTGGTAATCATTTGTTAATGTGAATAACAATTAGTGAAGAGAAAAAGGTTTTGTGAAGCATCTGTGCTGGTTCGCAGAACAAGGACCTGCAGGTTAACGTCCATTTTACCTTGTCAAACATTGTCACATCTTCCATCTGCTCCTCGTCCTCAGGATTTTGATGAGACATCAGAACGAAATCTCTGCATCTCGGAAGCTTTTTTCGCACATTTGATTCGTGTTCAGCTCAATGAAGAAACTGTGTCTGTTCTGCAGTGACGAGAGCTCCGCCCCGGAGGACGAAGAGGATTCAGGTCTTCCTGCCGGGTCGCCCGATGGTCCGACGCGTCGCCCTCCTCCTCCTCCCGCCTCCAGTGAGGAGAGCAGCGAGCCGCCGACGCTCGACGGGATTCAAACCCACGACCGCAGGCCAGGTCAAGGGCACCGGCCAGCAGGCACAGCAGGGGGGACCCGGGGGGAAGATGAGGAGGAGGAAGAGGGGGGAGGAGAGGAGGAGGAGGGAGAAGAGGAAGAGGAGGAGGAAGAGGGAAACTAGAAACAAGTGTATTGAAATGTTCGTTTTTTTTCGAGCAGCTTTGGGTTGTGAACAAGTCATTTTGGGTCTTTTTCCTCTGATAGAGATTTTGTTCCCTGCTCACAACAGAAGCTGTAATTTATAGAAATAACATTTTTTAAAACTTAAATGTTTCCTTTGATTTTCAGAATTTTTTGTTTTTTTACAGATTTGTGAATTGGAAATGATTTTTTTTTTTTTAAATCAAGGGAAGAGGAAGCGACTTTATTAAAAATAAATAACAGAAAAGAAGATATTGATTTCTCCAGGATCTTCTTCTCAACAGAGAAGTGATGGTAACAAAGACGCCACAACTCACCAGGTTTGATAGAAACATTTTATTTGATTCTCTCGAACATTAATCTCAATGCACAATTTCCTATTAAATAGAGGCTTTGTATTAAAGTGCTGAGGCTCTCGCTGCCACTGAGGTTCAAGGAACTAATTCAACTCATTTGTCAGATTTGTGAAATTCAACTGAAGCTGCTGGTTCCATTTATTCATGTCTTTAAAGTTCATCTTTAGTTTTTTGAGGGATTTCAGCTGAAGGACGGTGGAGTTTTTTTCCCCAATTACACTGTTGTTGAAATAATTTGCCAGATACACAGAAAGTTATTTGAACATCTTGGGAAGATTGATCGGTTGCTTTTCATTTCTGGCTGCAGCTTCTCAAATGTGAGGATTCCCTCATTTTTCTATCATTGAAAAAAAAAACCCTGAAAATCTTGCTCAGATAAAACAACACAATCTGATCTTAAGACTCTGAAAACTTGAGCTGGAGATTTTCTTTTTTTCAATTCACATTTTATTATTACAGTAGCGAGTTAGATTGTGACGGATTAATAAACATAGGAGTTTATATTTGTTTTTTTTCCTCACATCTGAGTTCTTTTTGAGCAAATGAAGCAAAAACAATGATTATTGAACATGTGAGTTGAAATTATTGTGCCACACATGCTGTAGAATGAATGAATGAATGAATGAATGAAAGAATGAAAAGTCTTTGCTCAAATTGATAAATTCACTGATAATAAAAATAATCACAAGAACCCACAGCCCTTTGTCAACTTTCCTGAGAAAAGAATTAATCAATGAGTGAAGATTGTGTCGCTTCATTCAAGAAAACGTGATTTTTTTTTGCGATTTATTTTTAAATTCGACACTTCCTGGATGAAAGGAGCAAAGCAGGAAAGCAGCGATGAGAACAAACGCATGCTCGGCCAAATTTCCTGCACCCAAAACAAAATAAAAGCCAAACAGTAGAAAAGGTTGAAATCAGGAAAAGTGATACTGTTCAGAACCAGTAGACATAATTTTCCGCTCTGAAATCGGAGCCGCGTTTCCCGAACCTGCAGCTAGAGCTGAGCCTCAGCGTCACCTAGTGGTCAAAGTCGTCGGCGCGTCGGAAAACAGAACAAAGCAAAGGGCCGAACGCAGATGTGACAACTTTTATCTCTAAAACTGGCACAAAAATAAAAACGGCTGCGTCGACAACATTAAAAAAGCTCAGTTCTTTGTTGTTCTCGTCGTTTTTTTTCAGCCACTAAACTAAAAAACATCCGTCTTAAAAAGTGACTTAATTCACCAGAGTCATTTTTGTAAATAAGGCAGGTCAGTGGTGAAGCGACGTCACCTCATCTACTGAATTTATTCTTCTTCCATTTAAATCACAGGTCAAGAGGGACGTTTTTTTAAAAATTATTTTTAGTTTTGCACATTTACTCTTGATACAACATTTCACAAACTTAACATTGGAAAAAAAAACAAAAAGCTAAGTAATTACCCATTTGTACCAAACACTAACCTGTGCAGATTTTTTTTTTTCTGCTATAGTACCAGGTACACAGTGATCAAAGTGCAAACACAAAGTCATATCTTGTTGTAACGTATATTATCTGCTCAGCATTTTATCTGAATACGTATTAATTCACCTGCTGCTACGGCTCAAATGACTGATCGAGACAAATCCATTAAATAAACCGTTTATCAAAAACAGCCTACTGACCTCTTACCTCGGCTCAGCTTTAGACCATATACTCTCATTTAAAACATCAGTCACACTTTTGACTGCGCTGGAGAAGTTGCAGCTTGGGACAGATCCGGATCCAGATCTGGATCCAGAGTCTAATCCAGAGTCAGATTCAGATCCCGCAGTAACGTGCTCTGCAGGATCTGGATGTAATTCAAGTCTTTTCTGAATGGGTGCAATTGGAAATAATACAAAAAAAAAAATTCATTCATTTCATTAAACTGCTGATTCCATAACTTAAAATTGTTCACAGCAAAAACCCCCAAAACTACTGATATTATTAGATTGTAGCCTGAAAAAAGTTATTAATGGACTTTATCATATTATTATTCTTTATCTTCCTTCTACTTTTAGTATAATCTTACTCTAAAGAATGGAAATAGAGAGCTAGGGTACAGGAAGTGTAATGTTGCTATGGATTCACTGAGTTTTTTAGCCTCTAGTTGTTCACATTTTTTTAAACTGGTACCATTAGACATACACCGAATTGTTAGATCTTCCTGCTTGCAGCACACCCATTTGTGTACAGACAACTGTCATTAGATCCATCTGATGCTACAGAACACTTAAAGATGTGATGATTGTCAGGGAGGTTCTGTGGTAATGAGCATCTTTTCCTCCTTTGATTTCTGAGCAGATTTATGGATGTTTCTTGCCATGGACGTCAGAGATGATGATTTTTTTCTGACAGTGTCAATCTGAATGAATCAAAAACCAGGTGGATCATGTCTGTGTGTTCAGATTTGTACAATCTGTGATGCAAACCACTGCAATCCAGCGCTGACGTACCTTACGACAGTTTTCCAGAGTGAATTACATTATAAATGGACTTTAAGGGCGTTCGAACACTGGTGAATCAAAATTAAAAGAGGGAGCAGTTTGCACTTGTGCTAATGGTGAAATGAAGCTGTTTTGTCCAGTGGATCCTCCAGAAGGTTTGTTTCTACCACAGTCTGAACCGAGTCTAAACCAAAGCTGCAACTTCTTAGAAAAAAAATAAATCTAGATGTTAAAAATCATTAGATTGTACTGATTTACTCCATTTCTCCATACTATGCAAAAATATCTGACAACATCTGACTATAGATATAATGCTCATTACTTTCTTTTAACCATATTCTGAATTCTATGTGTTTTACACTAAAAAAAAAAAAATCAAGTGATATTTTCATAAATGAGACCGTTTCTCCCACACTGATAAAAACTGCACGATCCCATTGAAACCCTGAACTGTCAACTTCATGGTAAATAACAAAAACAACAACAAAAAAACCCCAAAACACACGAGTTAAGAAATCAGCATTTGTTTTCATCTCGATAAACGTGATTAACGAGAATAAATCTCTAAAATCTCTACCAGGCAACGATCGACAGCACACGATGCATAAATGTACAAAAATATATATGATATACTGCTATAATGAGACATTCATGTCCTCCAGCCGCATCTAAACAAACAGTTCATCCAACGTTTCACTTTTTAAAATCCCATTTTTCTCCAAACAGGTGGACTCGGATTAAAAACCCTTTTCCACTGTGCTGGCTCAGTTTTCATACGTTAGGAGAAAAACGCAATTTTTTTTTTAGGATCCAGTTGATGAGGTAACTTGTTTAGATGGATTTTTTTATAGATATTCTCCCAGCGCCCCCCTAAGACGGAGGGGGGGGGGTCGACAACTCAATACTAAGATATCATGCGGTTTTAGTAAAGCTATGACACTATGGTTTTAAATCATAAGAGCTTGCATGTAAAGCTGAGACACCACGCAGAGGAAAATTCAATGCATCAGTGGAGGATATTTTTATACATCAGAGGAGAATATCAAAGGGGTTTTTCTTTCATTCAGGCGACTCTGCCTCATAATTCCTCCTTTCATCTTCATATCCTTTGACAACGTAGTCGAGACAAGTCAACTAACTTTTCGTCCGACGCACACGGCGGCTTGTTTGTTCCAGGACTCGTCATCCACAGCTAAAAGTACCGGTTAGAACTGAGCTCCGTCGACACCTCGCGTCGACCCGGGATCTGCAACTTGTCATCAGACAGGAAGCGTCTGAGGCCAAGTGAGGGGACGCCAGACGCTCTCGAGGGAAATCGCTGCGACATGCGAAGACGGGAGTCACGGACGAATGCGTCCTTAAGCTACTCTTTTTTTTCCCTGTGTTTTAAAAACCAAGGACCAACTGCTGTTTCAAAGGGTCAAAAATCTACATTAACCTCCCCACCGGCTAAACGCCATGTGGTGAAGAAGATCACACGACGTGATCAAAAGCTCGAAAAGAGCCAATCGATGAATCGTGAAGTTGAGGCGTGAAGTTTTGACTCAGTAGCTTCGTTCTGTGGGCTAACGATACTTTCACTGGGAGACGGGAACCGACGGGAACCGACGGGAACCGACGGGAACCGACGGGATCCCCCCCCCCGGCTCCCGTTGGTTGATTTTGCACAAGCTTCACGTAGCTTCACTATCTTTCATCAACAGCTTTAAACATACAAAGACCATCTGAAACGTACGCAACAACACGTTAAATCGGCCTCCACCCTCCTGCTAAAACTGCTCATCTCCTCCCTCCTCCTCTCTCTCATCCACTTCTCTCTCTCCCTCCACCTGATAGGAAAGGCGCGACGGGAGCAGATCTGGATTCCAAACAAGGCCAGACCTGGTCCGGAGACAGTTCAGACACACTCAAACCAAACCAGTCGTCTCCGAAAGAAAGGGCCCGTCGACCTTTAACCTCGGACAAAGCAAAAGGATTTGCTCTGAACAGCTGCTCAGACTCAAGGGGAGGCGGCAGGTATCTGCCTCAAACGGGAGGGATTTTTTTTTCCCTTCCTGCACTGAGCTCACATCAGAGGGAAAAAAGCCCACCGATAACCATCTGTTATTACAGATCACAGCTGCAGCTTCGCCAGATATGAGGGATCTCGTTCCAAAAAAACGCCTCCTGTGCCCCTTTAGGAAAACAGAGCGTGGCCTCGTGGTGACAGTTGAAACGCCACAGATGATGAAACCCTCCCAAATGTCACTGCTCTGTATCAGGGTGGCTGAAGGCAGCTATCATCACTCAAATGAGGTGTGTGCCGCCACCGCCACCACTGCCGCCAACATCGCCGACGCCGCCGACGTCGCCGACGCCCTCTTATTTTATTGGAAGAAGCCATCCACACAGCCCCTCGCAGGGCACCAGCTCATATAAAACAGAGATGTTCTGGACTGTTGGCACGAAACACGTTGTGGTTTTCTAGAAGCTGCCAACAGAGCAAGCGCACATGTGCTGTAATGTGTGACATATGAGCCAAAGAAAAAGACAGTGAGAAAAAAAAATCCAGATTTACGAATATGATAGAAATCAAATCCCTCAAATGTGGCTCGGGTCCCTATAGATATCACAGGTTTCTGTATCCAGTAGTCGCCCCGCACCCCAGTTCTCTGCAGCTAAACCTCGATTAAAAGGGTCTCATTCCAAACCTGTACGACAACAGCTGGCGGCAAGATGTCGGCTGAAATATGGAGAGAGTCGCTCCCTGCTGGTGGTCGAGGTCAACTACTGTTTCTTGTGTCGAATATTTTTTGCATTCTCTCCCCCACTCAACCCTTCGATGGTTGTGGACCGGTTCGGGTCCGAGGAAGACCCTCCGACATGTGTTCATCGCGTCTGCTTAAGACACGATTCTTTGTTCTTTGATGACCCGTCACCGGGTCCTGTTCCTTCTTGAAATTAACTACAACCTTGTCAACCTTGGGCAGACATTCGTGCCGCCCCACAACTGGCTAAAGCGCCCGAGTGTGCAGCTGCCGACCGCGACCTAGCCGCTCGTACCGAACGCCACCAGGAAACACCGCCCCCTCTGGCTCGGGTCTAGAAGGTCTCTTCATTCGACCAGTGTGTCGATTCCGATGCTCATTTTTCCTCTAAATAGCAAAGAGCGAACAGAGAAGGTGGACTGGACTGAACGGGTTGTAACAGCCATGCAGCGGCGGCCTAAGACTAATCCGCCTCCTACCACCGCCGAAGGTATTTCAGTTGTTTTTTTAATAGCGGACAGCTAATACATTTCTACTCAGATTAGCGACTGCACCGACGTTTACTGGTCAACACAAGGACACATACTTGTTCGTGAGGCTGGAGCGTTGTGGCTGAAGCCGGATTCAGATATTAACCCCGAAACCGGTTTTGACCATTTTCTACGAGAGTTTAATTTCAGACTAAGAGCTCATATATACAAGGTGTGAAGCGTCGACCAGACCGGGAACTGGGGCCCGGCCGGATCGGAGACGGGGCTCGGAAGCGAAGATAGATTCAGCATCAAAACACTGATATCTCGAAGTGGAAGCCGATATTTTTGTTGTTGTCTTCGTCGTCATATTTGTTCTCGGAGACTTAGGTTGTGTTTTGTTTTTGGGAGGTGAGTCAGGGAACACAGAGCAGAAAAATACAACCAGTCCACTTAGAGCTGGTGGATCTGGTTTAAGCTCTGAGTGTCTGAAATAAGGGCAAAAAAAAGCAGCAGCAGTGGAAGCAGAACTAATGTTTTCACCTAAATGGAAAAAATAAACTGTGGCCTGTGCTTCTTGAGACCTTCAGGTTTAGAGAGAGAAGAGCTTTAAGGTCAGATTAAAGGAGTATAGTATTTTGAAAGGTTCTTCTGCGTTCTGTGTTCCCGGTAGAACCCTGACACCGTTAGTTTGGTCGGAACAGGAAACCGTAGAAGACATTGGGAATCTTTTTCAGCATTTTAAATTTTGCATTTTGTGTTTCAGGCGTTTTAATGAAGTGCGTGTGTGTGTGTGTGTGTGTGTGTGTGTGTGTGTGTGTGTGTGTGTGTGTTTTTGAGTGTGTGTGTGTGTGTGATTGTGCGATGTTTAGGCTCAGTAGACACACAGGTCTGGAAACTTCATCTCGTAGACGGGTACCGACTGGTGCTGGGTGTGTCCTGCTGAGATGGAAACCACTCCGGACGGGCTGGGGGGAGGCCTGGGGGGGGGGGGGCAGTGATGAGACAGGGGCAGGGGTTTCATGTTGTTAATTAGATGTTTGCTTTATAATATTTATCTTCTCAGTTAACTTCATCAGTTTGCCTTTCGTCCCTCCATTGATGCTCAACCGAACAAGGAAGACATGTAAACTGCAGACACTCTGTCAAAACTAGACCCCGAGGCTGAGATTAAAAGCTAAGCTGGGTTCAGAGGTTTATAACTCAAGTTTGACGGACTCACCGGATTGTAAGTTCGAAGATTTGAGCCAGCCGGTCGTGCAACATGTTCGCCTGCGGAAATACACCTGTCAGAGTTTTCTCCAGGTTTTACATCTTATTATCATTTAACTGAGGTTTTTTTAATCCTTCTTTTTTACCTTGGACTCGCAGTGAGCGGCGATCTCCTCGAACGGAGCTTTCTGGAACTTCTCCATCACCTGACGCCTCTTTTCCCGCTCCTGCTCCTCCAGCCCGGTGGTATCTGAGGACAGGACGAGTGAGTTAGTCCAAAAAAAAAAAAAAAGTCACAATCCATCTCATCCTCACTTCATTTCACTCAGCTTCGATCCCAATGACTTTAAACGTACTGTTCGATGACAACAACGCTGTCACAGAGAGCACAGGCTCGTACTCAGCATCACAGGCAGTACAACGTTTCTAATGATCAGAACAGTGAAATATGTTTGGTCCTTAATGAAATGTGATGCTAAAGCAGGAGCCTGATATATGAGCTGTGTATGAAATCGTCACCATCAGTCACGTCAGTCAGTAAATCTTTATAGTTCACAGGACACTGCAGTCGTCAGCGTCGGCTGCTTGTCAGGGCAGCGTTGGGCTGAAATATGATGGGGCTCCTGACAAAGAGCCGGATCGTATATTTCCTGTATTTGTATTCAGGCAGACTCCTCCAACAGCCTGCAGACAGGTGAGGAGGGGCCTGAAATAAAGGCGGTGCAGGCTCAGAAACCCATCTTTGATCTCACCGATGGCCTTCTTCAGGGTCTCGAACGTGATCTCCTCAGCCAGCTGAGACTGCAGAGATAAAACACAGGGATCAAACAGACTTTACCAGAAACATGACGACAACCTGCTGATCGATGGTGACTCTCCACCTCTGCTACTGATGAGAAAATCTGAGCTGTCTACAGATGACAGCATATTCCTGTATAATGTACACACACACATATATATATATTTTTAAACACACAAACAGACAAACATATAAATATATACATATATAAAATGTATCTTATATTTCTATACGGTCATTTCAAAGCCTTGGTTGCAGGTCTTAGTTTTCTCTGCTTCACCACCTCTCTGTCCCCGAGTGTCCTGGGGGACAGCAACAACCACAAGGTGTGTGATGTGTGTGAGTGGTGTGTGTGTGTGTGTGTGTGTGTGTGTGTGTGTGTGTGTGTGTGTGTGTTTGAAAGAGACTGACATTGTTTCCTTACAGGAAAACTCAGACCGACCTTGTCTGGAAGACTGTTGGACATGATGTCCACTTGGAGGGAGATTGTGTCCACGAAACTCTTCCTCCTGGTCAGACGATCTTCATCTGCAGGGACCACAGAGATGGTTCAATCCGAGACTCACATCAGCATTAAATCCTGATGAACAGTCCAGTATGTTGTCTAAACTAACAGGGAGGGACAATCCCATAGACAGGAAAAGGACTGAAAATAAACTGCTTCGTTCTACATACGATCACAATAGGATACGATACACGTCGCATTCAAAAGGTTTTAAAGTTTAGAACTGAGCCTCGAATAGTTGGATGAACAATTAGAAACAGAAGCCTGGGATTCTGCGTAAACACATACCTGCCGTTGTCATGGGTGCCAACTAGCCATCACTGTAATGTAAGATGACACAGAGGTTCCTGGTACCAACAGAAACTGGACCAGAGGAGTTCACAGTGTGGTTTATTAATCCTGCCTGATCTCTAACTACAAATAGAATTTACACAATCGACCGTCAGAATAAAGAATAACATGGTGGAGCTGTTCAAACAGTCTCCTGTAAATCCACCAGAATCTCAGCGTCAGTAAAACCCAAATGATTCAAATGGCTCAGACAGTTTCACACGAAACGGTGTTCCAGACCATCCCCTGTGTAAAAAACGGCAGGATCGGCCTTTGGTTAAATTCTTAAAACCACCCGTGCGTACGTCTTCCGGAGAAGCGACCTCTAGTAGAGGAGGTCTGGGGAGGCGGCTGGAAGTCGTCCCGTCTCCAACCGACCGTCAGCGCCGGTTTCTCCAAACTACGAAAACGATCTTTCTCCAACCTCAACCGACTGGTTTAAACCTAACAAGACTGTTTGGTTATGTGAGTATGAACACTTGTTATTTCCTTCTCTGTGGCCACTTGATAACAGAAGTGACGTCTCTGCTCCTATGCACCAGACTCCATTTCCCACACAGCCAGACTTTGAATCTGTTTCAACGCACTAGTTTATTATAACGAGGAGCGAATCCATCTGATGCCGCAAAGCAATAAACTTCTCGGATACTTCATCCCCCAGGAGGGCTCGTCTGAGCACCACCGCCTTGGGCACTTCTGAATTCATGCAGGCTGAGCTGGTAAAAATAAGAAATAATAAAAAAAACCCCACAGAAGTGCTGCTACTGTCTCAACCCGAGTGTCAAGGTCGTCTGATCAGGCTCGGGAAACAACAGCACTAATTGTTGTTCGGATGAGCCATGTTGGTCAACTTTGCTGTGCACTTTGGACAAGTGTGACAGGTCGGCCCGAGGGCCCCGATGAGGAAGCTGATCTGAGGAGACGGAGGGTTAGAGGCCCAGACGAAGATGGACGGAGAGTTTTCAACATCTGGCTCTCGCTCTCATCTATAATACAAAACTACACCAGAATTATCTTTAATTTAAGGTCACTGACATAACCAGGAATCAGCAGAGAACCAGAAACTTGTGGAAAAGGTTGTGAATGTACAGTTTGTCTGTCTTGTTATGGAGCCCATGTGGATTTTCTCTCTTTTTTTTTTTTCAAATGGAGGTTTCTACGATTCAGTGGATGTCTTTATGGTTTCTGCAATCATTTAGTGTTCGCTTTTTACTGCTGACCATCGCTAATGCCAGGCTCCAACAGGAAAACAAGATGGAAGGGGAGTCAAAGGGTTTTACAAGATGGAGCCAGCCAACGTCTGCTAGTTGACCGACTAACAAAATCGATCAGAAGCATCGGTGATAGGGAAAAAAAAAGTGTTTTCATTTTGGTTAATTAGTGGTCATTAAAACAGAGAGCTGAACACTGAGAAACACAACCAGCTAAAAACTTCCAATAGGAAAATTTTATACTGTAGTTATACTATAGTTAGTATAGTTATACTGTTTTTTAAAAGAATAAAAGCATTTGATAGGTGCTGATGACGTGTTGGCTTAAGATTTGAGAAAGTGAGGAGATTACTCAAGGAAGATTTCTATCATATTGCCGAGACCGCTCTATGCAGCTTTTTCGCCTCTTTCAACTTGTCATCCTCGTCGTCGCAGTCTCTGGACGCGCCGAGACCGGATGTTCGAGTCCCCTGGTCCTTGTTCGTTTTTAAACAAGCCTAGGCAGACCGAGCGTGATCTACCAGCCTGGCACCAAACGGCAAGAATTACCAAAAACTAAAGCGCCAAAAAAAAGAAAACTTAACTTTCTACATTGACGCTTTGCACGACAACAAACACAAACCGCTACAATAGTCACAGTCTACACAGGCCATCCACCCGTATTTCATGTACTCACCACATGTCCCAGTGCAGCGCAAGCAAAACAGTTGCAAAAATGATTAAACCAATTATTTTTAACACATGATGTCCACCACTAAAGAAAACCACTATCGCTGGAGAATGACAGGAAGCACTAAAATACTACAAGAACATTACTGAGGCTGCTGGATCCACTAAGGCTCGGATGGGGGGGGGGGGGTCCTATCTGTCTTTGGATGTGGTTGGGTCCTGTGTGGCCCTAGGGCAAAGCACCTAAGCTGCAAGGGTTGTGGGTTCTATTCTCTTTTAAGATAACTGAATGAACATGTATCATTCCAAGGGGCTTATTAGAAGATTGGCTTCCATACCCCTGGTGCAAGAAAGGATCTTAAGGATATATACAAAAGAAGAAAACTACAAGGAAACTATCAAGGCTTTGATCTAACAAAAATCAAATTTGTTTTTCCAACCAAAGCCTTTATGAAAACATTTAACACTATTCATCAACCAGACAAAAGCCAGCTACCGTGACAAGAAGTAGCTGTCCTACTCTAGCCGGTTACCTCTGGACGTCTGCTTGCACCTGTGGAGGATTTTTCCTACCGTGTAAAGCACTGAGTTAAGAGGGAGGGAGGCAGAAGCAAACTCTCCGTTAGACCCAAGACAAGGCTGAAAAAATAAAACCCTAGTTTAACCAAAACTATTTCTTTTTAAAGGTTTTTTTGGTTTTAATTCATCGCTTTCTTTGAACAAGGGTAAAGTAGATGCTGGGAGAAAATGAATTACTAAATAATGTTCTTGCCGTGGGCGTTGATTAATTTCAAGTTTACTTCCAAGGCCAGATTAAAAACAATACAAACAAACAAAAAAAATCTCCAGGATTAACGGTTCCAAGAGAAGCAACTATTTTTTGTCCCTGAAATCACAACTGAGGTTCACGTTGTTCCAACGGGAAATATCGACCGCGGCGACCCTCAGTGCAATAAAGTTGATCCAACTATGGGTTTAATTTGAGTTTATTTTTCTGTTCGATGAACAATTCCTTAGGCTGTTAATCCTTCAAAGCCCTTTCGGCTAAATCTTCACGTAGAGCACCAACAGTCCCTGGGAAAGAAAACTTTAACACGGTGTACAAAAGTCAAACAATCTCTGTGTTAAAGCCTTTAATCTGATCTTTTAACATCTTAAATACTCAATTTTACTGTTAAATATAAAGTTTCTATAAATTGAGAAAAAACCTTTTACAAATACATTGCATTTGCTTGTTCCCAAACCTTCCTTTAAGATATATAATGTATAAAGTTACTCAAATATTCAGACCTACGGCTCCACGTTTTCTATGGCTGCACAAAATACTTTAGATCTTCTGTGCAACATTTTCAGATGTACTTCCCCTTAATTCAGCCTGAGATATTTTAGGAAACTGTGGAATTTCCACTTTGTTTTAAAGAATAATGAGCAACAACTGGCTGCATCAAGGCGAAGCTTGAAAAGACAAGTCAGTGACATTTTGATGGGTTACACAAGAGGAAGGAATCTGACAATGAGGCAAACAAGACTTTAAGCTCAACTGACACAAACATGATCCTCGTCCTCCTCTGATTCCTGGTAGATATTATTTTAAGAAAATTGCATTAAAATAGTTTTTTAGGTATTTAAGTCTGTACCAACCGTATGGTCTTAGTCGGGGAAATTTCTTTTCCTGTCTGCTATTTATAAGAAAAAAGTTAAAATGTGAAAATGAAAAAAAAAACCCAAACCAAACCCACACTAAAAGCTCCATTAAAGAGCCTGTAAAGCTGTGTAATTACGGTGCCGTGACTCGGCCAGTCGTACCTGTGACCTGGGGCACGTAGGGGATGGAGAGTCTCTCTGCGTTGTACCCCGGTCCTGCCAGACACTCCGCCATGTTGGACGTCTGGAAGTAGAGCAGCCTGTCCTCCTTGTCCAGAGACTCGGGGAGTCTGAGGAGATAGAAAGCAGGTGGGGGTGGGGGGGGGGCACTACCGATGACTGTGATCCACTTCTTCCAGCAAAAAAAAAAAAAAATAAAATCACACATGCAGCATCTTTAGAAACAGTTTATTTCCATGTATTTGTATTTCAACGACCCAGTGATGAATTTAGCTTAATGTTTGCAGGTTGTCCAGATAATCCGAGCGAGGAAGAACTGAGCTGTCTGGAATCTCCAAAAGCTCTGGTTTTCAAATTCAGCATTTGAAATCCCTGCACCTTTCACGGCAGACGGTGATACTATAAGTGGGGTTTAAAATCAGAAATAGATGCTGCTTTTCGTGGTCATATGATCAGGTTCGATGGCCAGCCCCAGGATCACCATGACTTTTAGTTTGGATTTGTTTGCATTATATTTTGACACTCAACATAAAATTGGTTCTTCAGCTCTGCATAGCCTGAAACTCAATTTGTCAGATCGTTTCAGTCTCTAGCAGAGTTGATGTTTCAGATTAAAAATGTGGCTACGTACGGACACTTGTCTCTGAAGATGTGCTCGGGGAGGAGGTACGGAGCGTCCATGTTCCTCAGCTCAATGACCTGGAGAGAAAACAAATGGAAACAGCGAATCGGTCACAGCGAATCGGTCACAGGAGGGTCACAACGAAGAATGACAATAACAGCCAGAAGCAGCAGAGCATCGTCAGCCTTAAAGGGCTCAGTCTACAAAGGAGGAGCAACTTTCAAAGTGTCAGAGTTTTACAACATGGGCCAAGGCATCAGTCAAGAGCTGCAAAGCACTGTGAAGCCTCCTCAACATCCAAACCGCCAACAACCACCTCGCACAGCAGGACGACCACTCACCTTGCTGACGTGCTGGCAGAACGGCGGGTTGGCGATCATCTGGCTCAAGAAGTTGAGGTACGCCGCCACGAGCGCCATGATGCCACAGCGAATGACCATCGGCATGTTCTCCTCGTTGGCCAGGGCCATGTCCTGCACAAACCGGGGGCACGTTACATTAACGATGAAATAAACAACTATATACACTAATAAAAACTAACGTTTGTGAGGGCTCATTTTTTCTCTTTTGCCACTTCTACTGTTTATTAGTGGAGATTTTTATCCACATCCACAGCTCATTAAATGACCAGATGGTACCAAATGGCATCGCTCGGTCATTTGATGAGTGAAAACTTCTCCATGTTGATACGTTTCAGTTGGTTCGAAAAAGGTTTCATTCGATGTTCAGTGTTCCAAGGTTTTTCTGTTGTTGTTTTTCGGCCTTGTTCTGTTCCGGTGCCACCACACATCCTTCCAGACTCTGGACCACCATTAAGTACTGGAAGGGAACTCTGTGACCGACAGCAGGGCCAAGAGTCGACAGAACATTTTTAAGGTTTAGTGAAACAGTGAAATTAACAACCTCTGTTTGTACCTTCTCCAGTCTGAGGATTTGCTGCTTTTCTTCACCATAAATCATTTTAAATTGAATATTTTGAGATTTTAAGAGTTTGCTCTTTGAGGTTTGGGCTTTCGCTGTCTTTAAGTTTTTGTAGATTAAACAATTACTTGGGGAAAAAACAATCTGATGATGAAAATAATTGTAAAAAAAAGCAGATCAGAAATATATACTGTATATATGTGCCACCTCATGATTATAATTAACAAGCTACTGCTGAGACACATTCCACACATGTGGTGCATCATATTGAGTAATTCAGGGTCGTAACCCTGACGACAACCTTTTCAGTGACAGTGTGAAAATACGAATTGAACGGCAGACACTCCTGCCTGTGACCAGAGGAAATCTCCCTGCACTCTGTGAACCCTGCACTTGGATTAAACCAGATATTCAGATACCAGTGTGTATAAGTTCTGAGGTGTGTATATACATGTGTGTGTTTGTGTGTGTACGTGTTTGATCTTCCTGGCGAATCCTATATAAATCTGTCTGAGAACATCTGTCGCTCTCTGGGCCTTATAGCTTATCCTATAAGACTCCGAAGGGGGACGATAAGATCTCAGCGTGATACACAAACAAAGCAGCTGGTGTGTGTGTGTGTCGTGGCGACTGCGCAGATCATCTTCACGCCACTCGGAGGTTTTAAAGGACTTGGTGTGACGACCATTACAAAACTACTCGTCAACCACGGAAACACGCCGCCGGGCGCCAGGAAAACACCGTCGACACATCAAGGGCTCTCGAACTTTAACTCAAAGGTTTATTCAACTTTTCACTCCCCTACATTAATTTGATCTGGAGTTATTGGTCACAAAAAGGCAAAATGAGTCAAATGGAGCTGTTGTCGAGTAAAAATGTTGGACTTTCTTTTAGGGAAAAACCTTTTCAGCTTAATGATGTAGTGACTTTTTGGACTGTATCTATTATAGATTTCTGATCACTCATGCTCTTAACCAGTGTGATAAACCCGATTAAAGAGCTCAAAGGAATAAAAATGTGACCATGAACAGTTTCATGACAACCAGGCAAATTCATCTGCTGAGGAAGATCATGTGATATGGCTGAAAGCTCTGGAAGAGCTGCCGAACGGGCCTTGTGGTCAGATTTCTTTTGTCAGCTGCTGTTTCCGTGAGCACAAATGAACTTTCATATCTTAAAGATCAGCGAAGATTTTCTTGGGTACGGGCTCAGAAAAAGGTGTGTGATCGGTGCAACAGAACAGCAGAATATCAAAAACTTCTAAACTTCTAAACAGGCTCAACTCAAGCGACTGAGATGAAGAAACTCGTTCATTTTTACCTGCAGGGCGACAGCGAGCCGGATGAGGTCGATGACCACCTCCTCGTTGGCCAGCTCGATGGTCAGAATGGCCAGGGTGGTGAAGAGCAGCTCAAAGTTCTTGTGCACATTATCCTCCTCCTTGCAGCCCAGATAGATGTGACGGTAGAGCTGCTGGCCGTGCTGGGTGTCGCCACGGAAACAAAAGAGGAGAGGAGACGTTTCAGTGGGAAGGAATGAGGAATGGAAAGGAAAGAAGGGGAGGGGGCAGAGGAGGGAGACGTTTCCTTCCCTTCCTTAGTGGTCTGACTGGTTTGCCATGTCCTCCATGAGGTGACGGAGTTTTGGTCGATTTTTACTCCTCCGACACCTCGTTTGTTTGGTTATTTTTCTTGCAACTGAAACCTGCCTTCTGATTTCAGACCTCCATCCTCTAGCTTAGTCCCCCAGCAGGTTTGTGGGTTTTTCCCCAAGGACGTTCAGCTCTGACCGATGCAGACACTGAACAGGACCCACTACCATGACCCAGAAAAAAAAAATCCAGGGGGGGGAGAGGAGGAGGGAGGACAGCCCCCCCCCCCCACACACACACACATCTTCCAGGGGGGGAGGGAGTTGGAGGGAGAGCCCCCCCACACACACACACACACACACACACACACCCCAACTGCATGTCGGGGCTTCCCGGTACCACCGGCAGCTTCCTTCTATGGCCCCACAACAATGAACCCCAAGTCTTTGGGTCTGGGGCTGGTGGTTGGACCAAGAGAGACATCTGAGGACGTCGCTTTAGGAGGCAGAAACCTGACTGTCTGACATTTTATAGAGCAAAAGATGAACCAAGGAACAATCCAGCAGATTAACTGATAATAAAATTGATCATCCGTCGTAACCTTTAATTAAATAAAACCGCCACAACAACCTCGCTCCTCGTGCTATAAATGAAAATGTTAACATGCTGCACAATGCAAATGAAAATGCTGCAGTGCAACACAACAGGAAAGATAAATCCCATTTACTCCACCTAATAATAACCAACGCGTCTCCTCTTGCAGCGTTATTTATTCTATAAAATAAATAAACATTGCAGTGCGCTCTCAGATGCTTGCATCCATGTGCTTGACGTGGAGCCTAATGGGAAGTGAAGGCCGAGGACTCGTGTTCACCACTAATGAATTCAGCGATGAGCTGCTAATGACCCCTGACAGCAGATCAGAGTTGGTGCTCTGATCGCTGGGGGTGACGCTGGGGAAATGGGGGGGGGGCATCCAGTGACGTTTCCAGCGCTGTGGTTGTTCCTTCAAGTGTCCGATATGTGGGTGACAGTTACAGTTAACCGGTGAGCAACCATGGGCCCTTTTTGGAAGTGTCAAGTGCTGATACTCCTTGAGTGAAAATGTAACGGCTTGAAGATGCAACCACATTTTAAATAATGCAACAATGAATGTAAATTGTCTTAGTTTTAACTGTTTCATTAACTTAAGCATTTGTTTTGTCTTTTCAAGTTCTAGAGCATCTTTCCTTTTATAATTTATTTCATTTTTAAGCACCAGCTTTGAGGACTCCAGCCACCACTGCAACCGTTCTATTTTTTATTCCTTGTTTTAGTCTTGAGCTGTTTCATTTTCGCTGCTCCCTTCCATCAGCCTTAAGGAGCCATTGATGGTTTCTCTGGTGTGTGAAAACTAGCGTGTGAAAACGGTAAACAAGGTGGCGAATGTGTGTTTCCAGTCGGCCGTTTGCCGTGGTCGCGAGCGTGAAAGGCAGCGCACTGTCGAGTTTCGCAGCAGGAGTGTGCTCAGAGGAGAGTAACGAGCTGATGCGCTTGTGTTTTCAGTTGTTAACAGGCTACGACGTTTGCTTTAGTCAGTCACAGATGACAACCGCAAAGGACTTAAAATCTGGAAACAGGAGCTGTGAAAATATAAACAGCAGTTATCCTTGTCTTACTTCTCCCAGCTGACCTGGAAATGCCTTGGGGGACCCCCCCCCCCCAAACCAGGACAAGCTGAAGGATGCGGCCGGGGAGAGGGATGAGCAACGCGGGCTGTAGCGACTCGGATGCAAGATTGACAACGAAGGTGTTTGTCCTCTGGTTCTCTGGCTCACTAAGCCACAGACGACGACACACATCCAACGCTATTGGCTGTTAGGGGTTTTTTTCTATCGGGCCACAAAGGTCAAGGTTTGGCATTAGAGGACTCAGACGATACTATAGTAAATCTTTCTGAAAGTCATGCTCTCCTCTCTCCTTGAGACGCCGGGCAGCTGTCTGAGGTTATCAGGTCAGAGCAGAGCCGTTCTGATAAAAGCCACGTGGTGTTGCTGCAGCGACCAAGGTCAAAGGATAACTGCTGCTTTCGCCAAGATGCCATAGTCTGGCGTCTACTAGAATCCATGGAAATGTTGGAGCCGAGCTTTTGGTATAACTGACGTTACACCAAAGGCTACATGCAACATACCAAGGGGTTTAAAAACCAACCACAGAGGACTGAGTGTCAGAACGGAGACGACATTGAGCACATAGAACCCCGTCGCTGATTTCACCTTTCTCCTTGGCCAAGCTTCAGTAAAGCTTTTCAGCGTAAGACATCATGGGCTCCTGGAAGCTTTCTCCATTTAAGTTGAACAATTACGAGCAAAATCTCGGCAACAAAGGGGACAAATGAGAGTTGTTATAGCATGTTGAGTGCTTCGGATACGGACACTGTGGAGGGGTTATGGCTCATGGGTGGTTTGAGGACTTTCTGAGCGTTCTGATACTTTTCCTGCCGTGAACCTGGACGGGAGCGGAACCCGCTGCGACTACGGCTGCCGTCCTCCAGGCAGGAAATTTTCCAGAGCCTCCACACGTTTGATATTTGAGAGGCTCTTTTGACGAGATAAGAGCGAGGGTTTCGGTGTAGCAGGATCATAAGTAACTTTAATGTTCTACCTTCTTCATGAATGCAACATCTTGCTTGGAAATCTTCTCTCTTTTAATCTTCAACGCTGCAACATTTGGTATGATTCTGAAACAGAGAGAAATAAAAAGGGATTTATACCAACATCACAGCCACAGATACCAAAGCCCGAAGGCAGTTTCTCATGCTCTCAAAAATCGAATGCGCAGGGTTCACACCGTATGTAGGAAAAGGCATCAGCCGTCTATGAGGACACAAATCGCTGCGGATACGCGGCTCGATGAGTGTACTTTGTACCTGATGCCGCGCAGCTTGGCACGGTTGTCATGGCGATCGATGATGTTGTGCAGGATCTCAAGGACCAGCTGCCTCAGCTCGCTGTCCTCCATCAGAGAGATGGAGAAGAGGGGGTCCAGGAAAGGGGGAGGCAACGCTGCCGCCATGGATTTAGACTTGAAGCCGGAGGTCACCTGAGGTGGGGGGGGGGGGGGGTTGTTAACTGACTTATCACAGCATGATATGATTAATCCCCAGGGAGGGTTGTTGACACTGCTTAAACAGAGCTTAAAGGTTATGTTCACAAGCAGCTGAAGCTGTCCTGTGTGTGTGGGGTGGGGGGCTCCACAGGAGCATGAGTGCAAAATCTAAGTTAAGTTATAACCTAAATTCAGTCACATTTTTTGATGTCTCAAGATGTGAAACTGAACTGTTTTCCAGCGTGGGTCAGGAACTTGGAGGCTGAATCACATTTAGTCCCTGAACTCGTCTCTCCGGTGTGTGTGTGTGTGTGTGTGTCGGATGATACAACGGGACCTGAGACCTGAACCACAGCAGTCAAGACTGAACCCCAGCCATGGGTGAACGCGGTGCAATGCTGCAGTGGTCTGGTTCGTGTTCTGGTTCTGTGGAGGTTCCGAACCTTTTCAGGTTGTGGGGACTGAGCATTGCTGCATGTACCGGTTGTGTTTCTGCTATGTTTCCAGTTCCTACAGTTTTGTTTTGTCCCTGTTGTCGCTCTTACTGACTCTCTCTCGCTTTCTCTCTCTCTCTCCCCACCCCATCCCCGAAGAGCCAGAGCCAGCGAGTGATTAATCTTCAGTCCTCCAACATCTGGGTTTGGCCGTGACAGTGTCAAAGGAGATCATCGAACACCGACACGCTCCTCCTGCCCCCCCGCTCAGCCCCAGCTGCAGCTGCATTGCGATATAAATATTTTGACCTTTCACCTCTCCCCCAGCTGCACTGAGAAGCCAGGTGGTGTCGAGGAGGGAAGTGAGGACAGAGGGATCATAAATCGCAGATTGCGCTAGGATGCTGCAGGAGTGTGTGTATGTGTGTGTGTGCAAGCACGTGTTTGTGTGTGTGTGTGTGTGTGTGTGTGTGTGTGCAAGCAAGTGTGTGTGTGTGTGTGTGTGTGTGTGTGTGTGTGTGTGTGTGTGTGTGTGGGCAAGCAAGTGTGTGTGTCTGTGTGTGTGTTTGTGTGTGTGTGTGCGCATCACTGCTGGGTGTGCTGGTGCCACCTGTGCCTCCTCATCCCAGGGAGATGAAGGTTTCGTACTGAGGCAGATAATTAAAGAGAATGAGACGTCTTTGTGGAGCCACAACTCTGAGACGGTTGATGTCACAGATCATCATTAAAAGTGGAAAAAAAATATGGCATAAATACACAAAAATACACTTTTCAAAAAAGGCATTTAGAAAATAAATGTGTAGAATTAAATAAAATGAGCCCTAATGATACACTTTAATGATTTATCTAACTATTTAACAATTTATTGGTTTACCATCTCTTCTACTGTTTTTGATTTCATAATGACTCATTAGTGGCCATTTGAATGTTGTGTGTTTGTATTTGTTTTTTTCATTAATATTTATTATGTAGTTGCGCTTGTTCTCTTCCTTTAGTCTATTTAGCCAAAGCTAAATTAATTAATTACAGAAAAACATCAGAAATATATCTCTTCTTCTACACCAATGTTTGATTGACTATATTTTTATTAAACTATTAATCGCACTAATCTGTGCTAATATTACGAGTTTTAGCTTTTATACTCTCTATCTATCCCTCTGAGATGATTTAATATCAATCTGCTGCCCAGTAAAAAAACTGCATTTCCAATTCAAAGCTGATTTTCATCAAATCAAGTGATTGTGTTTCTATTATTCTGTCATTACGACTGGTTTTATAGAATTTACAGAAAAGTGCAGCAGTGCCTTGGTTTCACCAAACAACAGAAACAATCCACGTGATATGCGTCGCGTCAGGGTCACGGAGGTCAAACGCGAGTTGTAAGGGTCACGGATGTTGAACGTGAGTCGTAAGGGTCATGTCACACGAGCCTCAGCGTCCTGTTGCCCCCGAAACTTTAACAGACGTCACAGCAACGCAGCGTGAACTAACCCGACCACAACTGGAACCAGCGAACTTGTAGTTTTCCGTAAAGTCACCAGTGAAAAGTCCAACTCCCCGACCAACCAACAAGCTACTACGCCAATAAAACGTTAGCTTCGGATGGTCCCGGTCGGACCCGCTGCCAGATTGATCCGCTGATGTGGTTGTCGGGCGGCAAAGCAGGACTCACCATGATGAGGGAGCTGAGCAGCATGGTCTGGATCCTCTTGGTGCCCTGATGCCTGCGTGACAAAGATTAAAAATTAAATCAATATCAATAATAATAATAATAATAATAATAATAATAATAATAATAATAATAATAATAATAATAATATAATAATAATAATAATAATAATAATAATAATAATAATAAGTAGCAGAGGAAGAGGAGAGAACTGTGAAGTGTTGTTATGTCTTGTTTCTTAATATCTTAAACTACTGTGTGATATTTTAGAGACACATCCACAGCTCACTGAGGGTCAAAGTGGTTCCAGGCTTTTCAGAGTCGACTGCTGGGGGGTCAGGGGGGTGGGACATTTTTCCGTTTTATCTTTAAGTTATGAGAAAGATTTCACTGCTCACGTCACCTCTTGTTTCACCTGAGAGACTTTAACAGCTCTCCTTCGTTGTCCCCGACGCAATTGGCTGCCGGCAGCTCCATCAACTGACGGGTCGCTGGTGCTGGTTAAAATGTAGTAGAACTAGTAGGAGGCCAGCAGGAAGGTAATTTGGTTTAATTAAACTTCAAAATTTAAAAATAAAGAATATCCCCTAAATTTTTATTAATTGCAAGATCTAGAATCAGCTGCTTCTTCATCTGTGAATCCAATCGATGCCTCCACCACTGGCTGACATTTAATATCCAGTAAAAGACTGAAATCAGACCCAGGGATCAGTGTGACAGAGTGAGGGAGACGACTAAAGGTCCTCAACGAAGATCCTGAATGTTGACGGAGCGTAAGTGCACGGAGCTCTGCTCAGCTACAAGCAGAGTTCAGTTTTCTGACACTGAGAAGAGGAGGAGGAGGAAGGAGGAGAGGAAGTAGGAGGAGAGGAGAAGGAGGAGGTGGTGGAGGAAGGAGGGAGGAGGAGGGGAAGGAGGAAAAGGAGGAAGAAGAGGAAAAGGAAGAGGAGGAGGAGGAAGTAGAAGTAGGAGGAGGAGGAGGAGGAGGACAGTGTGCTGTGTTTGAGTCAGGATTATTCTGTTCTTTCACCTCCAAGACCTGAAGGATTTGAGTTCTTTTCTTTTCTTTTTCTTGGGGGGTTGGGGGGGGATTCTCAGAGACCAAGGACCTGGAGTCTCTGCAGGGCGCCCAGGAGGTGAAGGGAGGACGGGTAAGACACAGTTCGCTTCGGTCCAGAGGGAGATAAACGAGCGTTTCCATCACAATTCACAAAACCTAAAACCAGCTCTGTGTTTTACTGGGGAAAGAAAAGATGAAGTGGAACCGATATGTTTGGAGCTAAACCGTCTCGGGGGGGGGGGGCAGGGGTCCTTGGATATTAAATGTGTGTGTGTGTGTGTGTGTGTGTGTGTGTGTGTGTGTGTGTGTGAGACCCACCCGATCTTGACGGTGTCCAAGGTGTGGCAGGGGGTCCCGTAAACGGGCACCTTGCCCATGATGAACATCATGACTTCAGCTCGCTGGTAGTCTGGCAGATTCCCGCCAAAGAAGCCTGGCGGGGGGACGAGGGACCCGAGACACGAAGGACACGAGGGACACGAGGGACACGAGGGACACGAAAGACGAGAGACACGAGAGAGACACAAGTCGACATTCAGACACGAAGACTTTAACGTTTTTAGATGAGTCAAAACACATTGTCCCTGCTATTTATTCTGAAGTCTTTATCTCCACATTAAAAAGTCTTGTACAGATTCAGGACTGTGGGTTTGTATTTTCATTACAGCAAGAAATGACTCTGAGCAAACGACCTACACGAGTATGTTTTCAATTTATCAAGATTAGACAAGAGTCAGGACCCGTCCTATAATAACCAAAGGAAGTAAGAGTGGGCGGTACCGATGGTCTGGATGATGGCGTTCTGGACGATCCGCTCCTCGCTCTCTTTGCCACGGCCCGACGAGACGCTGCTGGCCGAGTTCCTCCTCGAGCTCTCGCCCAGCTCGAAGTCCACGCTCATCCGCAGGTGTTTGAGCAGAGTGTTGAACACCTCCAGCACCGTGGGGCCTGCGGGGCAAACACAGTCGGGGGGGGGCAAGGACGGGACGACTGAGGAACGTTCTCTCAGCGTTTCCCGCCGAGCTGGGAATTTAACGTCTACCGGGACTGGGAAGCTACTGACTTGATTTCTGTGAGACTGACGAGGCAGCGACAGCGAGAGTCAAAGTGTCCACATGAGTCAGATCATTTATGTTGTTTGGAGGCACCTTTTTTTTAAGCATTCGTCTCATCCAGCCCCCTGACGTCCACTTTCTCCCTTCTATTTTCTCCTTAAGTAGCTTTAAGGTTTAAAAAACCATCCTACTCCAAACCACCTGACTGTATGATATCATATAAAGTCTATATCAGCTTGTTCCAGACCGAGCAGCGGCGGCACCATTGGATCAGAAGGAAATGCACCTGTTATTCATGCACCAATTTATTAACAGATTTCCATCTCACATATCTGGGATCTTTGGAAACTGAGATCTTCACTAGAACTTGTAATAAAATCATGAAAATTCGGCTTCACTGGATCAGTCTAGAGGGTTTCAGAGTTGGAGGAGGAAACTACTACATCCTGCCTCGTTATAAATCGGAGGTTTTAAAGGATTTGTTCCTGTGGCGATCGAAGCGAGGCCTAAGGTCAAAGGTGAGCGGGTCACCGGGGCGAGGCCTCGACTCATGAAATTGCAAAAAAACAGACTCTTCATCCACTTCAAAGAAAAAAATTTTTTTACATTTAGAAATTTGACAGTTTCCTTTTGAGTTTATCATTATTTGGTCATTTCTTTTTTTTCTTTTTCAAAGTTCAATATTGACGCCTTGAACCAACAACAGAGTAAAAAGATCTAAAACAGAGTAAACACAAGTTTTAAAGTAGAGCCTGACACGAATATTTACCCATGTGGAACCTGCTATAGTGACAAAAAATATTACCATCTACACATCACAATACTCTGGCATTCAGGTAAATGACATGTTGAAAGAAATGGGGGGGGGCATTTTTTAAACGACGGGGGGCGTTGAGTGGACTCCTGTGGCTACGACCACACGGGTCTGGAGGCCACGCCACGCCACGCCACGCGACGACGCCACACTCAGCCACAGACTCACAACTCCACATACTCTACGCGTTGAGACCCACTGAGGACACTGGACAAGGAGAAAAAACAGAAGCCGCTCCGCATTTTACTGGATCCTAGTGCCTGGTTTTACCGTAACTGCTCCATATTCAGCTATTACTTCCTCATGTCTGGAAATGAGGTAAAGTAAATGTTAGAAGGACCCGATGCACTGATGTAACACATGACTCTATTGTTCCCATAAACTTAGAAAAAAATGACATTAAAAATAAATGAATAATTTTTAAAGAGAAATCATGTGTTAAAGGTTCGAGCCACTCAAATTACCGACTATTTACAGTGTTGCTGTGCTGTTAAATGTCGATCAAACTAAAGGATGGAAGCTGAAACCTCAGAGACAAATATCAGGACCTAGAGACTCATGGACTTAATATCATCGAAGAAGTGGGAACATTTGTGCCTCTGTAATATTGGGTAAACTGACCCTTTAGGTCATGGTTGGGTCGCTACATAAGGTTGTCGGGCTTCATGCAGGCGTTTCTGTTTTTTCTGGTCGCCCGGCACATGTCTACACTAAAATATCAAGACGACCGTCTGTTCGTATGGCATCAACGTCCACCTCATGGCCACAAAGAGTCCGATGCAGCTGGAATCAGAACGAATCCCCTTCCTCCCTGTTATCGATTCCCCTCACGTTGTTTACACCTCAGCTTCGTTTAGTTCCACATCTCTATGAAATATTTTTTGTAAAGTCTCAGGGTCCTGATCCAGGTCTTTGTGCAGCAAAAACAAGGTTTATCATCCCTGAGATTTTGTTTTCCTACTTTAAAACTTTAATGTTTGTGCTGCAACTTTGGGCCAATCCCGCGACGCTATAATCAGTCTGTTCTCTGGCTGCAATTTGGATGAATCTAGTTTCTATTGCCGCTGTTTCGTAGGTGAAAGCAGATGCTCGTTGGTGCCAGACGTCCAGCGGGTCGGCCTGCATGTACCTACTCCCTCGGCCTGAGCGGGTCATCATACCGTACCGAGCCAAAGGTTGGTGGGAGTCGTGCTTTCACTGCCAAAGGCGAACGCATCACGCCCTTTGGACGCTTGGATCATTCCTATCCAGGCGGGGGGGTTGTTTTTTTGGGGGTTTTTTTTGTTTCCCCAGGCGGAGGCAGTAAAACAAAGGTTATAGAGATTAAATACAGATAACAGCAATAATCCAAAATCACACAGAGAGTCCAGAAAACTAATTTTTCTCAGTAGCAAATTTTTTTTCACCTCCATTTAACAATGAAATTAAAATAAATTGAGATAAAGTTGAAAAGCTGGTCCCACGGTGACTTCGTCATATCTTAACACAGTAGGTGTCGTTTCGTGTCGTGTCTGTTGTGTCGCATTTGTCGTGTCATTTTGTTTTGTCTCGCGTTTGTCATGACGTCTCGTTTCGTGTTTGTTTTGTTGCGTCGCGTTTGTTTAAACTAAATATCTTTGACTCTTTGGAGTAATTACCCTTATAATACAAGTCATTTTAATACATTGGGGCATTGGAATTTCCATTGCTTTTTTTACTTTTTTCCTGACATTTTACAGAAAAAACTACTTTGTTCTGAAAACATCTGGCAGATTAACAGAGTAAAAAAAAAAAAAACAAGTGGCTCTAAACTATAATACACAGCACCTGCATATTATAACATTATCGTATAATCCTTTGTGCCTGAGTGAAGCACCACTTGTCTTCGGTCATGTCTGTCCTACAAACTCACTGTCCACCAACACATGTATCATGTTGAATATTGACAGGATGTGAAAGAGGAACCTTAAAAATTTAAATATCGGCCTATTATATTCAAAAAAGTTGTATTTCAACCAACTTGTAGACAAATTTTCTATTTTTGTCTCCTCCCTGCACTGACATCCCCGAAAAAAACCCACCCATCTCTCTTTTCTTTAGCCTTTTAATTGGTATCTAAAATCTCAGTATCATGTATTATACACCTTTCAATAACTGACTTAGTGATCCTCGAGGTCTGTGTTTGATTCAGCCGTAAATTCTCATATCCCGAAAAAGCAAATTGGTCTTTACATGTGCTCCATAAATCAAATCAACTGTCAAGACTTGAATAATCTAAAACTAAAACTAAAACATGTAAAACATATAAAACTGTATCAAAACCAGGTTGCAGCCAGAGGTTATTTTCACAGTGGATTCTTATGTTGGGGATTTTTTTTTGTTTGTTTGCATATCTTTTTTCGATTCATTTATTAATCGTTTAGTTTAAAACGTCGGAAACTGTTGGAAAATGTCCGTCACCCTGTTTGAAATAAACTGTTTTTGTCCAACCTACAGTCCAAAATACATGGCTGTGGAATCTACAATGGTATTAAACAGAGAAAAGCAAACGTTTGACATTGTTGCTCGATAAAAGACCTAAAAGATTAATTCTTTATCGGAATCAATGTTTCTGCCAGCAAGTTTTTGAATGAGAAGCTGAAGACAGACGGCGTCTCCCCCGCCACCTCCGGCGACCCTGGCCTGCTTCCCTTGACTCACCCACAGAGCCTTTGGCGGCGATGGCCACCGTCTCCAGGAGGACCTGGACGATGCCGGCCCGGACCCGCGGCGTGGTCCGGTTGTGAGTGTCCAGGTGGTTCAGGACCTGCTGGATGACGTGGTGGGAGTGTTGAGCCTGGAGAGTGGCGGAGACGGGGGAGGAAGGTGAGAAGGAAGCGGAAACCAGGACACACCCGTCCTCACTTTATTTACCTACAACGATCTGAACCAACAGACACTTAACCGACAGGTAAGTTCTTTAAATCTTGAAAATTTTGAAACCTTGAATTCGATTTTTTGGTCTTGAGTCTTTTTAGGAATTAGAGAGACATGACGTGACCTGTTAACGAGACAAATAACAAATAAGGTAACTGATCAAAATGTCGAACTGTTTCTTTAAGAAACTCGCCACATTTCCCGGCTGAAAAGCTATTTCAGTTTTATTTCTTTATTTAATTTTAAGTGCTTTGGGTGATTTTAAAGGTGAAGAGATCAATGACTGAAGTCTATCAGGGTCTATTTCCTGCTCCTCAGTGTAGGAATACTACACTCAAGCCAACCGAACCCCTGACAGTGAATCCCGACTTTTGCCGTCAAGGTTCTAGATCAGTTTTCCTGGAGATTCTGGAACCAGGACTAGACCTTAAAATGTAAAGATCGTCAGCAGCTTTCTTCTGGGCCGTTTTCCTCCCGAACGGTGGAGCGATCGAATGCGTCTCCCCAGGACAAACCTGGGTGTGTTTGTTTTTCATCACTCAGATCAAAGAGATGCCGCTGCTGCCAGCCCCCCCCCCGGCGCCCGACCATCCCCATCCCACCCCGACAGATCAGAGAGACAAAACTCTGCCAACTCCTGTCAAACACAAAGAAACATCACACATGCATACACACAAAAACCCACCACGAAACACACACAGACACACACGGGCATTGATTGTGTTTTATCTGTGGCAGCACTTCCGAGTCACCTGGGAACTCCTGGATGAGCGAGCAATTAAACAAACAGAGGGGAGAGAGAGAGCGAGACAGAGAGAGGGAGTGGGATGGAGGTCTGGGCTGTTTGTGAGTGTGTTTGAGAAATAAACAGGAATAAGGTAAAACAAACGGTAGCTCCTGCAGTGTGTGTGTGTGTGTGTGTGTGTGTGTGTGTGTGTGTGTGTGTTTGTATGTGTGTGTGTGTGAGATTTAAGTGTTAACCTTAAATCAGCATCACATCGTTTTAGTATTTTTCCTCCGTTGGACAAAAGAAGATAATGAAGTTACCTGATAAAACCTTGACAATTTTGTAAATTTGTTCATCTTTAACAATTTTTAATTAAAAAAAAAAATGTATTCAAAACCTTAATGCATAATTGTTGCTAAAGTTTTGGGGAAATAAAGTTCTTAGGTTTTATTTATTAAGGGTTAATAAGGTGGTAGATAGGCAGAGAAACTAATTTGGAACAAAAATACTTGTGAATTTTTCCCTAAATTCGGGCTTAGCATTGATAAATGGTCCACGTTAACAGTGCCGTCTGATCAATGGGGCCTTGTTCCAGATTATCATTACAAATTCTGCTGACGATAAACTGCGACGGTCCTGGACTTTATCTGGAAAATGTTCCTGCGAAGAATTGCCTAAAAAAAAGGATCTGGAGTATGATTCAAGAAGTTAAAGGTGTAAAATCAACCACACATCTGCAGGATATAAACATTATCAGTCCCTTTGTTTTTGGGCCTGAAACTAAACTCCCAGATTTAAATCTGGGGGCCCAGACCCCTTGACCCCCCCCCCCCCCCCCGAGTCTTTTCCCCAGCAGGTGTGCACTTACCTGGATGGAGTACATGATGATTCTGAAGCAGGAGACAGCGAACTCGTTGGGGTCCCACAGGTGGTGATTGTCCAGGTGACTGCAGGCAGAGAAGAATGAAGCAGCTCTTTAATATCACAGCTTTAAAAAAACAAAACATCAGCTTTGAGGTTTGGACACATTGATTTGTTGTGTCTGTTTATGGACAGAAATCTTTCGTTTTGTCGTTTTAATTTCACCAGATTTGAAGTTTGAAGACACTGAAATTTCCAGATCCCATGCACATGTTTGATAATTTGTGAACATGTGAGTCAGTAGTTAAATATTAGCTTCTGATTGGTCTAAAGCTAATGATGGCTAGTTGCCATATTTCTTCTTTATATGTTAAAATATGTTTCCAGACAGTAAACACCCTGAAATAAAATCCAGATTTAAAAAAAACAAAACAAAACAAAACAAAACACTGAGGATGTCACTGAGATGGATGATGGGAAAAATCCCAGTTATTACTGCAAAATGCTGCAGAATTACGATCATATTTTTGGCTTCACCGTTTAAATGGGCAAGGCCAGAGCATTTCCACTACACGGAAACCTGGCAGCAGTAAAGTAACTGTTCTTATTTAGCTGCAAGCTGTTACACGGTTTTATTATTAAAAGTATTATTCATAAAGCTCAACCAGGCTGCACACGAATTATATCACAGTTTAAAAGGACCATTGTGACCAACATAAACATTCAATATTGAGCCCAATGATCCCTAATGCCCTCTCGGGCAAAAACACACAGCCGAAACTGTTTAACCAAACAAAGAACTTCCTGCAGAATCCCGGATAAAGATAGAGAGATATAATTAGATAATGCAGAGGAGGATAGGTTACACAAAAAGAAAAAACAAAAAGGCAGGAAAACGACAGAAAAACTTCCGTAATTTCTGAAGGGAAAAAATGTCAAATGTCGGCCACTGATGGCGAGAGACGCTTCGAGAAAGTTTCTCGTGTTTACATATTTGAGAGACTTTTCAAACGCTCTCGTCCACAGTGACTCACAAGGACAAAAAACTGTTTTTTTTAGCTTTGAAACCTGAGCAGAAAAGTAGGATGTTTTTTTTTCACCATTTCAGGATAAGAGAACAAGAGAGTGGGGGGTTCAAGTGGAGAGACCTGAGACAGAGTGCAGCTGCTTTTGTCTTTGTCAGATGACGTTTGTATCGTTCGTATCGCTTCCAGCCCTTCGTAGGGCACGTTACCTTCAGGTGAGGCCATTTCTATTGTGTTTTACAGGAATAATCCATTTGGACACAGCTCTGATATGGCGGTCTGGTGTTTTTTTAAGAGGTGGGGCTCAGGTTTAGATGGAAAAAAAAAAAAAAAAAAGGAATGTTAGCCGAATGGAGCTCTAACAAAACGTTTTCAGCCGACTGTCAGGAGTCGGTCAGTAAATGACACATTCGTTTCATTATCCTCACAGAGGGAGGTATCTGTGGGGGTTTCCAGTCGACCACGGTAAACTTCTGTCAGGCTGTTTAAAGGTGATCTCATGAGACGGCGCCTCCTAGGATTGAAAGGGCAGTGAAGACTTCAGATGGCCGAGGTCATTCTAATGTCATCCGATCACATCTAGCGGCGAAAAAAGGGTTTGGCTGAGGTCAAAGGCCAGAGGAAAAGCCTGGGAATAATGCGACGGATCCTCTAAGAGAAGCAGTGAGCAGCTTTTATCCAAACACAGCCAGAAACGCTTCATTCAAGTCTACCGTATGAAACCGCGACCTCTGACCAGACGCTGATCTCGACCTCTCACTTATCTCATTCACGAGGTCAACTGTTCTTGGACAATTTGTCAGGATCGTTTCTCACACAAAGGCTTCTTCCATTGAACCGCTGGGCTGATTAAAGCTCGTTATCCTCATTTATAACAATACCCAGAAATCAGCAAGACTTCAATATGTTATATTTAATAGTACCAAAAGACAAACAATAAGACAAATGGCCTTTGGGAGTAGAAATGTAAAAGGACCCTGGCCCTCCTATGCAATAGAAAGAACTATAGATTATTGCCTGCAGACACGTGGTTTGTCACCATTTTGCATCTCTCTGGAGTCATTTTATGTCTCTTTTTGTTAAGTAGGATTTATGCTTCTGCACTGAACCTACGCCGTCATGAGCATTTATGCTTCTGCATTGGCATCACTCTGCGGCAGCGTTTATGTGCCACTACACAGTTTCTTTGCCGCCGTTTTGCACCAGTTTGTCCACCAGTCACTTTAAAGCAACGGCGACTGAAAGGGAGCTGATCTCGATGGAGTCGGAGCTGACAGATGTTGAACAGCGGTTTTAGTTTTTCCTGAATTTACCGCGACGCAGAAATGAAAGAAGACGGAGGAAGAGATGATGTGAACGATAGCGGAGAAGAAGGAGAAGCCAGAAACACAACGCTACTGATCCGTCCAATCACAGCTCTTGTTGTCTGCATCGACACAACACGTGGTGATGTTTTTTGGGAGTTGAACGCATCTGTATTTGTGGTCGATTTGTGCCTCTTTGTACATGTTTGACTTTGCCATTAAAATGTGATGAGGCATCCCTGGACCCCTTGGGCCCCCTACCTTTGTCTGGTACAACCATTCAGTTAAACATCCACGATCAATGGACTGATGGACTGGTTACTTTTCTCATCTTCGATGAGACGGATCCTGATTCTGATGAGTATCTGTAGCTTTAGACTGTTTCCTGTTGACAAAGTACTTGTACAGCTGCTTGTGATTAGGCAACATTTTACTTTTGACAAATCTCCCATCTTCTGTTAAATAGTGATGGAGATGCAACGATGGGGTAAACCTCTGATATTCTTTAAAGTGAGCAGGGTGTCATGCAGTGTATGATAATAGAGGTGCAACAATTTTGTCTAGAGTGTAAAATCTGAAGAAATTATTAAATTTTTACTAAATATAATAAGAAAACACACACAGAGGCACTACAGCACAAGTTTTGAACTGCCAGGCAGGAGGCCTAGAGGAAGACCAAAGAGGAGGTTTATGGATGTAGTGAAAGAGGACATGAAGGTAGTTGGTGTGAGAAGAGGACGCAGAAGACAGGGTTAGATGGAGGACACTGATTCGCTGTGGCGACCCCTAAAGGGAAAAGCCGAAAGAAAAAGAAGAAGAGGCACTACAGCACAACGCAAAAGGATTAAATGAGCGAGGCAACTGTTTAAGCCGTAAGAGCAGCCATCTTAAACAGCCTGATGACACCGATACAAACAAAGAACTGGTGTCCGAGAGGGAGGGAAGAGAAAGGAGGATGGACGGCATTGGGGGAGAGGAGAGTAGAAAAAGTCTGGGTTGGAAAGAGAAAGGAAGCAGAGGAAGACGGTAACAAGGGGAGAGAAGGAAAAAAGCAGAGGACAGCGATAAAGAGGACGGAAAGCTGGTTGTATGAGATCAGTTCACCAAAATGACGTCAATCCCCCCTCCCCCCCCGAAAAAAACCCTCCTTCCCCCTGTTAACCCCAATCCCTGCTATTTATAGTCCGAAAACACTCTCCCATCCTCTTCCTCCTCCTCCTCCTCCCTGAAGAAGCACAGAGAATGAATGGTGAATGGTGAACGAAAGACTGGGCGGATGGAAGCAGTCCGTCCTTTTCCCTGTTCCGCATGAGGCCTCGATCATGAACACATTCGTTATTCAGTGTGTTTCACCCCCCACCGACTGCATACATTACTTTTCTTTTCTGCGTGGGCGGCCCCACTTGGTTCGGAAGAAATGACAAAGAGGAAAAGCTGCTTCACCTGAGCTGCCTCAGTATTCAGTGTCTGTTGGAGTGACAACCTGTAAACCCACCGCAGTTCGTGCTGTGGTGGAAAATTCTTCTGGGGGAAGCTGCTAGAAACTATCCAACATGAACTGAGAACTAAAATAAATTGTAAACAAGAGTTTAAACTGGATAAGTGCAATTTAAGACTTTTGTTTGTAGCCTTGGTTGCCGATCCTGATAGAACTTTACTCTCCAACATCAAGTACAGAGGGTTTGTCCCACTGGTCCCACTGCCCGGGGGGGGGGGGGGGGGCAATCTGCTGTACTGGCGACAAAGCTGAGTATATATAGTCATCACAATGCACAGTGAAATATTTAAAAGCTTATATTGGAAAATAAAAATGATGAGCAGAATAAAACATGACCTCGGGTCGAGTAAAAACCTGGTATCATTTTCTGCCACACTCCCACATCAGCACTTTGGTTCACCCTCTGTCTCCATTCCATTAGTTTAGTCAGACTCAATTTTAAAAAGGGCAAAAAAGGAGGAAAGAGAAGAAAAGAAAAGAAACGAAATTAACGTCAGCGTCATTTTCTGTCGGCGGATGTAGCGCTGCCTGGCCTGCAGGGGGCGCACAAGGGCCGGCCAAGTTGTGTGATTAGAACTGGAGGTAACATTGAAGATGTTGCCCAAACACACACAATCACACACACACTCTCTCTCCCTCTCTCTCTCATTTGCAGTAAGGGTGAGGATGACACACTCAGTATGACTGCAGTCTTGAACACCGGAGGCTGAGGACAGGCGTCTGAGAGAGTTAGTGTGTGTGTGTGTGTGTGTGTGTGTGTGTGTGTGTGTGTGTGTGTGCTTGGTAGACGACTGTGTCAGACCTCAGATGACGAAGTGTCAGCGGAGAAGACAGCGGAGGTGTCAGGGAATGAGGCAAAGGATCATCAGAGGCAGAGCCAGGACCAGCGATGGAAACACAATCTAGAGTTTCTCAATCCAGTGAATTACTTTGACCAAAACATGTCAAATAAAACCAGACTAACGGCTAATTTATGTCCCCCAGGACCAGGGCGCCACATTCAAGTGGTTCATTTCATCTGACATGGGTCCGAAAGCCACAATATTCACTAGTGTGTCAGTAGCATGAGCTGCACCAGCTCTGCGGAGCCTTTTAGCCTCTTTTGGCTCATTGTTTCCGTTCTTCTGGCACATTCCACATCAGGCTCAGCCTCAGCTCTCTCTTCAACCTTGTTTCCAGCGGCATCAGCAGCAGCAGCTCTGAAAACTCGTTCTGAAAACTCAATGCCCACTTCCTGCCTCAAGAGACCATGCTGGGGGAGACAGTGGAACATGAAGCAGCTTAGTCAGAGATTTCCTCGAGAGGTGGCAGGGCCAAAACTGGAGCTAAAAGGAGAGCCATTATCGTGTGTTTATGATTTGCTGGAGAGCTAAAGGATGAGTTACATAACAATTCTGCTGAATCTAACCAAAGCAGTCACAGAAAACTGAGTCAGGATTCGGCATGGGTGCAACTAGTCCTCCTCTAATGTTACACAAATCAGCTCAAGTAAACCTAAACATGTCGACAACTGTAACGTGTTGGCCGACCCTCGTTAATCGGCCGATGCGGCCTGCCCCCGCCCTCAGGCGTTTTACAGCTACACTCTGGAGATGAGGATCTGCCCAACGTCGCTGCAACGACGGACGGCGACAGATTGACTGACACACGCACACAGACACTTTATAAATAAATAATAACTGGGTGTGTTCCTGCTGACAGTTTTACAGACAACTCTTTTACAACGAGGGTTCATGGCCACAGGGTTTTTTTGGAGGGGGGGTTTTTGGTTGCAGTACCTCGCTAGGCCACTGAGGAAACCTGGCAGCAAGGCTGACACAGCAAACTCTGAATACGGACATGGATATGAAAGGTGTGACTACACTTTCAGAAGGCAAGAGTATCATGTGCCGGACCTCAGGTGTCGAAAATACGGCTTCACTTAAAGGCAGCATATGATGTGAGGGTAGAAATGTCAGCAGCAACCGGAGCTTTTTTTTTGTCGGGTTATGGCATATTTTTGCATTTGAAATAGGAGCCTGGCCCCCGGCGCCACCTGCCGATCCAAGGAGGCGAAAAGTCAAAGAAAGTGTCAATGAGCGAGCGCTGCAAATCTTAGGTCGGGGTGGAGGTCTGTTTTTCAGGAGGAAGGAGGGGAAAAAAGAAAAAGAAACAACAAATTAACTGGAAAAAGCTCAGAGGCAAAAAGGAAACCAATGAAACAAACAAGGGAGTGAAGAGGAGAGGGGGAATAAAAAGATTAAATGCAGCTTGGTTCTTGAACAGGCCCTACAGATGTCAAGCAGTCACAGTAATATGATGTAATTAATTGTTAATGGCAGCGTTAAGAGGCTTGTTCTCTGATTGAATTTGCAAGCAGCAGTTGGCTACTGTTGTTATAGTGCAGCTTATTTAGTCTGTCATTCTGACTCAAGGCTAAAAAACAAAAAAGAAAAGCAACAGCTAAAAGCCCTGTCAATGAACCTGAGGAAGACTTTACATCCACAGATCTCAAATAAAATAAATGCAGTGTTTTTTTAATGCCCCCCCCAGTGTTAAAATCAAACCTTTTGATTGAAATCAAACCTTTTGATTTCAACACTGCAACTGTTCCGTGGCACAAAGTTCTCAATGTTCTCTCCTTATCGGTCAGTGGTTGGATCCCATCAATCAAAGCATCCCTGGTTTCCGGCGAGGCTCTCCAGAGAGTTCATTAGCGTCAGCGGTCATGGACGACGCAACTGCAAGTCTAAATTATCTTGAATTAAAACCGAAACGCCATGACATAATCTTAGTTTGGCGGGGGGATCAGTCTAGCTAACTGGGCTAAAAGACATTGAACTAGAATGGGCTAGTGCATCAGTGGGGATTATTCTAGTATTTACTGGTTTGGTTCTGTCGGTGGCTCTTAAAGCTTAAAACAAACGTCCAAAAAACAGGTGCTGCTTCCCTTGTTTACCATCTGTCTATTCACCAAACTGACGTCCTCATCTGTCTGCTGACACACTTCCATGATGAAAGTCCTCCCGCCAAGATGGCGGCGACCTCTGACGCAAGGAGAATAAACCTTTTCATCAAATTACGTGGAAACCTTCATGAAGTTGTGCATTTAAATAATTTCTTCCTTTGTCTTGACAGTTTTCAGTGTTTACAACCTGGTTACCGGCGGAAAAGATTCTGTGGTAAACTGGGCGCCATACTTGCCACTGGTATGTTTACTGGAAGTAAATTTAGAGAGCACCTCTTTTAAAGACATCGAAAACCTCACCAACTCTGGCTGAGAACTGTCTTTCCCTTGTTTAGCCATTACCACAGGATTTCACGTTTACCTGGCACCAAGACTTTGACTGGCAGCCATGAATTACCCCAGATTTAAGAAATGCGTCATGAACTAGAGTTATTTAGGGCCAAGGTTCATTTCTGTGTCTCCTCTCTGTACTTTGTATTTCTGTGTTGTGACAGACGTCAGGTAAACCGCTAGGCCATTGTGGCTCAGGCCCTCAGGCGCCTGACTATTGATTGTCTGTAAGTGATGCAGGATCTGGAGCTTATTCCATTATTTTGCTCAGTGTAAATCCTGCTGACTGAGTGTCGGCCAGGAGCCTGAGGTTGACAATATGATGCACTTACAGTGCCTTTGGTTTGATGATACTAATCTGGTTTGTACCAAATTAAACAAACCTCAGTGGGAAAACAGACATCGCTTTGTCCTGAATGGAGAGGGTTTTTTTGTTAATTTATTATTGTATAGTAATACATTTTAAAATAGAACACAATTTAAAATCCTCCTCCTCACCTTCAAAGCCCTTAATGATCAGGCACCAGCCTATCTTGAAGAGCTCATAGAACTTTACGATCCCAGTAGAACACTTTGCTCCCAGAACACAGGCCTACTAGTGGTTCCTAGAGTCTCCACAAACAGAATGGGGGGCAGAGCCTTCAGTTCTCAGGCTCCTCTGCTGTGGAACCATCTTCCAGTTTGTGTCTGGGAGGCAGACGCCCTCTCCATGTTTAAGGGTAGACTTAAATCCTTTCTTTTTGACATAGCTTATGGTTAAGAACTGGTTCAGCATTAGCTCGAGCCATCCCCTCGCTATGCTGCTATAGGCCTAGACTAACGGGGGACTTCTCATGATGCACCGAGCTTCCCTGTCCACTGCCTCCTCCTCTCTCCCTGTCGTGAATTGAATTGAAGTGTGGGTGCTGTTGATCATTTACATGTACTTGTTATCTTGGCAGGATGTTGATATTCCCGATGCACAGACAGTAAATTAAATCTAATGACGGCGTATTATGTCGAGGGACTAGAAAGATTAAGGTTCATCCTGAGCTGTTTGAGCAAATTATCAGACACCTTCCACCATCTTGAAAGTCATGTCTATGCTTTGAAATGGAGGATGCTAACAATTACTAATTAGTGCTAAACACAAACTACAGCTGAGGTTACTGGGAACGCCACTGGTTAGCATGTGTGCTGTTGAAGTATTTCAATGAAGACTTTGACCAAAGAGCCATGCTACCAGCCAAAAAATCCATCATGTCAAAGTCACTGTTGTGAACAGTTTCCCAAACCTTTAGTGGTTTTCTAATTTTGTCACTGCCTTTAACTTCTGTTATCACCAACACTCTGTTTTTCTTTCTTGTCTCTGCACCAATTGACCCCATGCTAAGTCCCGCCCCTGCTAACACAGACTGGCCAATCCATAGACGTTCAGGCGACCGGCGTCAGGTGTCGGTTATTTCCGGGCTGGTCTAGTCGTGATTAACAGTTATGCCTGCGGAACAGTGACACTGATCAAAGTTTGCCCCATCGGACCAGTGTATCCATGCTACGCTAACTACTGAAGGTAAACTGAATGTATACACATGCGGATTTGCTTTTCAATGACTTTAACAGTGAATAAAGACCTGCCCTGCTTTACAGGAACAGTGCTGCTCCTTGACTTTCATAGTCGTCTGTCTCGATTGCCCAATGATGTGGTTCATTTCTACATTCAGATCCTGATGCTTTAGCTTCTATCTTTAAGTTTTTATCCTGTTTTTTGCTGCTGGGTCAGTTCAACATCCTGGATACTTTCCTCAAACACAATCTGTGGACCCTTCTGTCTCCTTCCATCTGAAATTCATGTTTCGTTTTATTTCCACAAATTAGATAACATTACTTCAGTGAGGGCAGTTGGTGGCAGCCTGGGTGCCAGGTTAGCTCCGACGGCTCAGCAGACGGACTAGCAGAGGCTAACGACGAAGGGGCAGGACTTAGCGAGTCATATCAACATCTGGATGTTAATTTCCATGATTTTCCTCCAGATGACTGATGCTAAATTATTACCAATTAAAGGTGAGAGGTGGGTTATTTCAGTCAAGATTGCTACTTCATCTAACCTGATAGGTGACCGGAAAATTGGATGGTCTGTTCTTGTACGGCGGGTAATCACGTTACCGTAGCATCGTCATCATCTCGGCTTCAGTTCTTACTACTAACACTGACCCATCACCCTGACAGCCAGAGGGGACTCTCACTATTAATTTAGAAGCGATACACCGAAAAACACTCATTACAAACAGTGATGCTCAAGCACCACATGTAATTTCTGATCAAGTCAAGCAACGCTGACACGGTTTAAGCGTGTGTGTGTTTGTGTGTGTGTGCGTGAGTGTTCATATCTGTATGAGTGCACATAATATTAAAAGGCAAGGTGAAGAGAATGAGTCCAATATCTTTCCAGCGTTACCAGGAAAAGGCCCCTGGGAGCCCATGATGTTCACACTGATAATGATTCTCAGCTCAAATGGCCTCCAGTGGCAGCACCATCCTCCGTCTCTTCACACCCAGTATTACTCCTGTCATTGCTATTACCGTTACTGCTGCTACTGGGAGTACTGCTTAGGAGGGGGATGGTAATAGAACTGTAAATCTTAAAAAAAAGAAAAAGAAAAAAATTATTCCCATACATCCTACTATTATTGCAACAAGCAGCTATGAAATTAACTCAGTGGCTGCAACATTAAGAGTGGAAATGGAAGAAGAAAACATCAACTGACACAGGACTGCTCATATTTATCGAGCATCTCAGTCCAATCTGACCCAGTATTTTCAAAATAATGGTTAGTTTATTTGACTTTTAACAAAGGCTGCTATGTTAGGTAGCCAACATATCATCCTAACATAGAGTCATAAGTATATAAATATTTTTGAATGTAAATGATGAAAAACAACACACACTGCACTCGACCATGCAGAGCTTGGCTGTAAGTAACTATACACAAAATTCACCAAGTGAAAAATTGCACATAAAGCTTGTCACCCACCGATTTCGCTAACATGCTAATGTGTTAATTTCCACTAAAACCATAGCCTGCAGTTATTAGGATGTTAACAAGCATTTTTAGCATTTAGCATTTGAGTAAGTCGGCATGCCCAAAGTTTTTCATGTTAACCCAATAAGATTATAGGCTACAGTCTTGTTTAGCATGAAGGCTTGTTAACACGAAAAAGGCTACTAATGGTAACAAGTTTAGTGGGATGGTTAACACTTGTCAATTTGTGAACATCCGTATTATTAGTTTGTCAATATGATAACATTCATCAGGGAAAATTTTGCCTGTGTATGTTGGTAATATAAAAACACTTTGCAAAAAATGTTAATGACGTCACGGAAATTTAGTAGAACATATAGTATGTTAGCCTGTTAACATTCCTAGTTACTTTGTTAGCATGGCAACATGTAGTAGCCTGTTAATATGTTTCTCCATGTTTTTCTAAAATGTTATTCTGCAAAAAAACAAAAGAACAACAAAACGACTACATAAGTTAAAAAAAATGCAGACACTTAGCTTCTTAAACAGATCATAATAAAATGCTAACCTGGATAAAGTTAGTGCGGTAACAGGCTAACATTTACTGGCAGCCGATCTCATAGTTGTGCAGAAGCTTCATTCTGGACCAAACAGTCGGACAAGCAGGGTAACCAACCGAGTGACGTCACCATGTCTGGAGCCGCTCCGCTAGCAAGGCCGAAAATACAAAGACAGACCAATTTAAATGTCTAAATCCGCCCTTCGTCCCGTAGCTGCTGAGGGTAAAAGGACCAAGTGAAGTCTGCACTCAGAGCAGCTCAGCCGAGCAGAAACAGACTGTGACGGGGGGGGGGGTCTCAGCGGGGCTGTTCGGCCGTTCACTCGGTAATTGTCCAATTCATGCGAGCCGTGCCGAGCGGCGAGGCGGCATGGCCGACGGGAGCGGCGGCGGCGGCGGGGATATTTTCAGAATCCCAGGAGGGAGAAGCGGTCACCGGGTGGCGGCAGTGTGCCGCGTTCACATGGCAGCCGCCGCATGATAAGGGAGCTCATTTAATTTCCTCTGAGCTCTGGGAGTCTGCGGCAAGGAAGACGTGTGTGTGCGTGTGTGTGTGTGTGTGTGTGTGTGTGTGTGACAGAGTCAGAGTGGGTTTGTGTTTTTCGAGTGTGTGAGAAACTGATTGTAAGTGGACAAAGATGAAGGTGTGTGTTCTCCATCTGTGTGTGTGTGTCTGAGCCACAGGTTCGCCTGCCGTCCTGATGCCTGATGCCCCCCCCGACCCCTCCGCCGCCGTGTCATGACCAGTACATGTAATAAAGCGGGTTATGAGTCTGAACCCCGCAGTGATCCTGGGCAGCGAGAGGAAGAGGGTTGTGTCTATGTCTACGTTACCCGGACTAAAAATAAACGTGGCATCAGGGTTCGGCGTTTGCGTCGAGCATGCTCACAGCACTTTGCCGTGCCCCCCTCCCCTTTTCTCTTTTCTTGGTTCAACAGAGAGATGAACTGAACGACGGCACAGAGACGCCAAGCGTGAAACACAGTCCCAACACACCTCTGGGTTAGAGAATGAGAAGAGGTGTAGTTCCTCATGTTTATGGAACCAAGCAGACAAGAGAGAAAGGCTGGACTGATTTTCTTATTTCACTAAGAAGAGACAAATCAATGTGAACAGCTCATGGTGGTAGAGAGAGAGGGACAAAGATAGAGATAGACCGAGGGGGGGGGTTATTAGTGAATATAGGAGGTGGGTCAGAGCTCTGGCACAAATCAATACTTTGATAAGAGGATTTTCAGAGGAGCACGAGACGACTGAAGCTGCACTCAGACAGAAACAAAAAGCAAACTGAAAACCGAAGATGGTGCAACATGGGGGGTGGGGGGGGATGGGGGGACTGCGAGTGATCGCAATAACCATCAAAGGTTCTTGTCACCGTCAAAAGCAAATGTCAGCGTGACTCAAACGGTTTTCCTGCCTTCTGTCCTCGTAACTCCTCGGTTGTCTATCGTATGATACAGTGAATAAACCCAGTGTTTCCCTGCGTCGTTGCCTCTATTGCACACTGTTCTTTATTATTCACCATGAAACGTAACCACTGGAAAGGCTAATTTATGCTTCTGCGACAAACCTACACCATAGGTACGGTCCAGCCCTGTAACCTTCACTGTTTACTGACATGCATTTTGCATTTCCTCCAAGATGCTCCTTCCCGATGAAACATAAACGGTTGCAGACGAAACCAAATCGTCAAATCTATACTGGAAATGCATCTTCTCATCGATGTCTCTCGGCGGCCAGAGAATCCCAAAAAACTTGGTCTCAGTCACCGTCGTTTTGAAGTGACGCCAACAAAATCTGGTGGAAAACGGTGGCAAAGAAACTCAACATGGTAGCATTTAAATGCCGCCAACAACTAGTGGTTTGGCGGTGTAACTGCAGAGTGATGCCAATGCAGAAGCATAAATGATCACAATGAGGTAGGCTACTTGCAGTGGCTATGGTGTAGACTGGGCATAGAAGCATAAATCCAACTTAACTTGTGTTTTCTCCACTGTTTGATCTGACTGGGGGGGGCGTAACAAAGGGGAGTGTCGCCGTAGCAGTGACTTGGCGAGTGCGTGCGGACAGAGGCTGTATAAAGCAACAAGGCAGATCCACGACTCCTAGCAGCCTTTCCCAAGTCTTTAACTTCACCGACTGCTTCGGCATGAGGCCGTAGAAATGTTAGATCAGTATGGAGCCGAGTACAGTGAACGTTTCCAGGGTTACTAGTTAATCCCTTTGGGCTGAGCATTAACACTGTTTGTGTGCCTATTACGTCCCATTAACATCCAAATTTCTCCACAATGGTCTCACTCGTTCGTAAGTCGTTTGTTCAGCAAAAAGAATGTCTGCGCGTCGTCATTCCTCAAGTCATCACAGGTAATTAATCTCACGTGTCAAGCTCATGAACAATGTGCTAACGACTGAGTCGCAACTTTGGAGTGATCTGGGGGTCAATAAGGTGCCGAGGCCTAAGCCTAAAAATGTAATGTTGAATTTCATAACGAGTACGCGTTTTTATTCCGCCAGCACAAACATGCACAAACAAATCTAAATACTTTTATTAATATGTTAATTCTATGGGGTGACAACTTCAGAGAGGTATAAAAATAAACACTACACTTATCATGTTTGTTGAATTATATCAGAGTTGTCAGACAGGTCAAAAACACTCGTTACCTTAATATAACCCAATTTTATTAATATCCATAACTTTCTTTGACGTTTATTACTGCGGCCCTCTGCTAAATCAACACAAAGCCACGAGACGAAGCTGAAAAACTAGATCTTTAAGTGTCCTGGGCTGGTTTTAGGCTCTTCCTCCACCAACACTCACCGATACTGGTCCGACATGGCACATTCATGGACACACACACACACACACACACACACACACACACACACACACACACACACACACCACAGCTGGAAAAAAATGCTGGAGAAATCACAGATGCCAACCTGTAAGTCCCCATGAAGTTCAACTCTGCAGCTTTAAAAAAAAAAAAGTTCATCTCTCTCACTGCAGCAAAAAATAATAAAAAAAAAAATAACCCAGCTCCAAAGAAATCTAATCAGAATGGCGAAGCGGCTGGAGCTCCAGATGGAAAACCAGCTGACTTGTTTCCTCTGTTGTGAGGAGCATTAAACACAGACCAATGTCGTCACCATGGAGGGAAAAAACCAACACGGCAGAATAAATACCGGCTGCATGCAGTGGCCGTGGCTGCAGCCGGTGCTTCATCAGAAATGTTTCAGGAGGCGCTGCGTGGAATTACTGCGTTAATCTAAGAAAGCCACGCTGCGATACTTGACAGCGATGATGCTACTGTGACAGGAAAATGACAAACTGTACATGTCACACTAGGTCTCTGAGGTATACAGCCCCCCAAATGTGTTTTACATATTGTCCCTTCAGAGTTCAGACACACACACACACACACACACACACACACACACAGTTCGAGACTCTTCGGTTACTCACACCAAGACGGGCCGGACGGCGTTGTTCATGTTGCCGTAGGCCGCCCTGCCAAGCAGCTCCCTGAAGCAGCTCTCGGCCAGTGCCGCCGGGTTCTCCTCACCGTCCTGACCCGCCCCCGACGGCGTGCCGGGGTGCCCCGCCCTGCCAGAGAAAGAAAGCTCAGTATAAGCATGGAAAGTGATGAATACATACAAAAATGAGGGTCAAGCAGGATCACTGTCATGTCATGACTAATAAAGTTAAACTGACTGAAAACAACTACTATGTGATTTAATTTCACTGAAGAAAAATGCTAGAGAAGCTCGATGCGTCCAATCATCAATTTTTCATATCACACACAAAGAGACTGTATAAGAAAGAGGGGGTGGAAGAGTATAGAGTGAAATATATAATAAATCTAGAGTGAGAGAAAAGGAAACGAAAAACCCTCAGGATATGAGAAAGATGGATGGATGAGAGAGAGAGAGAGAGAAAGAAAGAAAGAGCCGAGTGAAGAATGAAGGACTGAAGACGGAGGAGAGACTGAAAAGAAATCAATCAGAGCAGCTGGAAAAAAGGGAGAAATCGAATGAAAGAGTATCGACCAGCCTCTATCAGATAGGTGGGGGGAGAGAGGGAGAGAGAGAGAGAGAGAGAGAGAGAGAGAGAGAGAGAGTGTTTGTCTAAATCAGGCGACAGAAATGCTGCAAAAAAAAAAAAAGAAAAGTTGTATTACATAGCAGTTTATGATGAAATGAGACAGAAGCTGAGACTCTGATGTTATGTTGACGTTGGGTTTTTAAAAGAAATTAACTTGTGTATTGACTCATGAATTATTGAAATTTTCCCCAGTCAATCTTAATATCGCTTAGGTTTGTCTGAACCTAAACTCAAAGCCCGACTTTATCTATCCAGATGTCCTGGCTCATGAGCAGCCATGATGGAATTAAAGTCCCTTCATCTGCAACAGGTCTGGTTTAAAAGTGAGGGTTTTTTTCCCTTTTTTTTTCAAAAAGGAGTCATACAATTCCCTCGAAATGAGACAGAAATACAACAGACTTCGGGTAAAACGAGTCAAATGCGAAGTGACGTGAAATGAAATGAATCCAAACAGAGTAAAAGAGTCAAACTAGATACAGATGAAATCAAAAGCAACTTCCACGTCCTTGTTTTTCTTCCATTAATTTCACGATCTCTGCTCCATTTACAAAGACTTTTTCTAAAAGTCCTGCTGGCTCAGTACGCCGTCCTTGTTCTGCAGGTTCATCGGGTTGGCGAGTAACCTCCACCTGTCAATTTGCCCGTTTTCATACACAGCGCCGTTCCCTGAAGCGGAGCTGATGTCTCTCGCTGTTCAGTGACTTGCTTTTTTTCCTTTGCTGGTCCAAACAGTGGAGTCCAGTACCAGGCCCTCTGGTCGTTGAACCTGATACATGCACATTTTTTTTGATTTTTTTGTCACAAAGATCCTCCCGTCTTATTTTGAAATGAAATCGTGTTTGTGTGCATTGTGGGTCACTGAACGCCAGGTGGATGCTGTCATCAGATTGTGGGAATGTTTAGTCGGGAAAGCTCTCCTGCCGGATGGATTCCAGGGCAGGTCCTTTTATGTGGGGTTGGGGTTCAGATGGTGACGGAGGTCAACGGGTGTCATGGTGCAGTTGTGCTGGACACGGGGCTCGGCTTGAGGGCCAATTTATGCTACTGTGTCGAGCCAATGTCGTAGCCATCACAAGTGTCCTACACCTTCATGAGCATTTATGCTTCTGTGTTGGCGTCACTCTGCAGTTACCACTAGTTGGCGCCGATTATACCTCACTGTGTTAAATTTCTTCACCGCTTTTACCCACCAGTGTGTCGGCGTCACTTTGAAACGATGGCGACTGAAACTGAGCGGATCTTGACACAGTCGGAGCTGACGCATGTTGAACAGCAGTTTTAGTTTATCCTGAATTTACTGCAACGCAGAAATGAAAGAAGACATCAGAGGAGACGGTCTGTACAGCGGCAGCGAAGGAGGAGCCTATGCTACCGATGCTACCGAGCCGACTAATCACAGCTCTTGCGGTCTGTGTCGTAGCAACGTGTGGTTACATGTTTTGGGAGCTGCTGGCGTAGGTTTGACGCAGAAGCTTAAATTGGCCCTTGAGGGGGCTGCTTTTGATTTAACGGTCCAAAAACCTTTGGTCACAAAGTTCTGGGAAGTGAATGAACCAGACCCCTGCACAGTTTACAGACCAAGGACAGGTGTGTTGGAGACTGTTTGAAAAGAACCTGAGGATTGTCCAGTTGTAAGAACATGTTTTAATAAGTAGACAGATCACTGTTGGTTCCTAATGAAACCTGATAAAAGGGCTTTTTTTTCCTAACAAAATCTCAATTTCCAATAATAATAAAAAAAAGAATTGGCAAAAGTTTTTCCTACTCCAATGTTTTTATGATGGATTAACATTGTAGGATGTTTCTAGTGTGATTAATGCAGAATTTACAGTAAAACCTCGAAGCCTGGAGTTGTATTTTCTACCTAAAAAGTGGATCAGTGCACTTACACATATAGAAACTCTGGTTTTTAGACCCGATGAAAAACAGGAAGAGAAGCCAAGCAACACGTGTTTGGGCTGGAGCTGCATCCCCATAAAACAAGTAGGTAATAAAGGAGGAGTTACTTTATGTTTGAATGCTGCTGTTGAGGACACTATAAAGGTGACAGGAGGGACTGTTTCTAGCTGCAGCTCCTTAAAGTACAAAGCAATAAAGATAATTCAGATTAATAACCACTATGATGTAAGACGTAGAAGAAAAGTAGAGGAAAAAAGATGAGAGGGAGGTTAAAGAGACTGAGACAGAGAGGCGAATGTGGGTAAAGGAAAGGGCGGCAGCAGCACTGACGCAAAGATCATCATCATCACCACCACTTCTGTTCGGAGGAAACCAGCGGCTCAAAAATGATGCAAAGTGACTCCGTCAGACAGCATGTGGTGTTTACACTGGAGCCCAAAAACAAGTTAAAGTACGATCTGACCTAAAAACGTCCTCAAACCAACCAACAGCGGCAGTTCCTGGACCAGTCTAAGTCACCGATATGATCGAAAGCTACGCAACAGCCACTAAAGGAACTTGGGGTAAGACTGTTCCAGCAGCTACTGTTCCAGGGGAATGGATGAATGTTCGTGCCTCAACAACGGAACAGGTCATCTGCCGGTTTCTCCCAAAACGACTCAAAAAAAACGATTAACACGGGCGTTTTCCGATCTGCTGCCTCCATTATCAAGATTCAGTTAGGTTTATTTGACCACACCTGTGAAGATTGTAGGTATGTATAAAAAAAAAAAAAAATTGCGACTGTTGCTAGCGGACACAGGGCTAACTGAGGTCGGACACCGTGTTGGTCTGTTGAATCACCCATTCTCCGACTCCTTCCAACAGAGGTTTTGCAGCATTGTAAGGGATTAACACCACTTCTGCCTTTGCTCCGGAGCGAGGACAGTCATCATCCACCAGAGGTCACTTTTAAATGAAATGATGAATATCGGCTTTGTTTAAGCGTTTGACCAAACAACCGAGGCTGTTAATTTTCTTTAGGAAAGACAGTTTCAATTTGCTTTTCTCCACTGATTCCTGGTTCTTCCCACAGCTCCACACACAAGCTTGTTGTGTACAATTTTTTCATTTTCCTGTAGAGTTGCCAAGAATCTACAGTCCAGGAGGGAGACCAAGCCCCCCCCCCCCCGTGTTATACTGATAAAATAATGCAATTGTAAATCAGCAATAAGCCCCAGACATAGGTGGGCTGTGGGCAGCTGGGACTCAGGAGAGAAACAATGCAATTGCTGTCAGCCCACACAGGTGGTTCAGGGGAAATTAAATGCTTATTGCTTGTCAGAAGCAAGAAAATGAGGCAAAAATGAAAATCTCTCCTATGATAGAAGGTGGGTTGGTGCCATTTAATGAGTTGGCCACAACAAACTAGGTGAAAGTTGGAGATTTTTTCGTTTCGTCTGGTAGCCGGAGACAAAAAATACAAAAGTAAGTGTCAAACTCTTCCTGAGGAGTGCCTGGAGGACACGTCACTTAAATTCTTGCCAGGATTTCCCAGGCTCCATATGCCATTCATCTTAATGAATTACAAGGAAATGTATAGGAACTGATGCATAGCATAAGTGCAAATTTTCTATCAAGTGTAATTGTGCAGCTATATAAAAAAAATGCTGCCTTAGCTTTAAATATTTGAAATAATAAAATGAAAGTAATGAATTGGATAAAACAAAGAAAGTGCTTTAAATCATAAAGATGGACCACATTTAATAAGTATTAGGTCTAAAATCAGGGTAGTTTTTCTTTTAATACAGATTTAAAGGGTTGGGGAAACTATTTCAGGGTTTGGGAGGGGGGCTCAGAAAGCAGATGTACAATCAACTTTACTTTTGACTCCAGAACAGCGGCCTCATAAAGCCCTGAAAAACTCTCTAATGGATGGGGGTACGGATGCAACCTGCTCCGTTACACTGATTCAGCAACTCCTGCCGCCGTCTGCACAGTCACGAACGGACACATTAGTAGCCGACCAAGTGTACATCATGCAGAACTTCATCAGGGAAAGTGAAACTTAGTCTTGTGACTGTATGTATGCAGAATAACACTATGTGTGATGTCCTATAGTGCCAAAAACAAAGCCTCTTTTAGTGCAATTTAATAAAGTACAATAAAAATCATAATTTTTGGAGCACACTGGGGTTATTTCAGCAGTTTTAATCATTGGCAGCAGGATTAATGGGGCCAAAAATGATGATTATACATATTTAAACAAAGGCGCAGAGAAGACGGGTAATGTGCCGTCAATGATGAAAGGAATTCAGAAATGCAGTTGTAGGTCAAAGTGTGTGTGTGTGTGTGTGCGCGTGTGTGTGTGTGTGTGTGGTGCCGAACAACAAAAGCAGGCATTTTAATTGTGAAACAAGGACAACGTTTCCTCATTCTCTGAGCCTCCACCTCTGGTTTTTGCACGCCGCCCACGTCCGCCCTGCTGAGAAGCAATTAACAGAATCAAATGCCCTTGACCGCGGCGCCTTCCTGCCAGGTCCGCCAAGGCCCGATTAGAAAGCCCGCAACATGCCGCAGCGGCGCAGGATGACCACGGGCACGACGGGGGAGCAACATTATCCAAAGGAGATTGTGTTTGTGGTTTTTTGGGAAGTGTTAAAAACAGAAACAGATACAATAAAACAATGTTCTGCTTCTGGAGCAGTAGTTCCCTCCGAGGCCGGCGTCTAAACCGTGATTTTGTGTCTCGCTGAAAAACCCCAACTCTGCTGATGGACATTTTGTTTGACATGACGCCAGAGTGCAGCGATGCTGAGCCGCTCGAAGGAGGGAGGTCGGCCTCTGAAAGGCCAGGGAAAAAAAACAGTCCAATTTTCTACAACATCTATGAGATGCTTCTGTAAATTTCTAATCAAAGAGCTGCAAGACTTTAAGGTTTTTCAGAAATCATTCTCTCTGCAGCTTTGGTTTTATGGCTCATTTCCTGTCTAGTTCAGTCTCAGTGTTCCCAGCAGCAGCAGGAAGCTGTTTTCATCAAACAAGCTCTGATAGACCCGCTGTCCATGACCTGCCCGACACCACAGGGTAGCAGGGAACGGAGTATCCTGTATCAATTATTCAGCAAGTTAACGATCAATAATCAAATAATTACTTAAAAATTGATGTTTCCCATACCAACAGCACCTCTAAACTTCTGGTGTGGCCCAGAATCACTTCAAAATCCATGGAAATTAGCTATTCAAGCAAAAACTTAACCATAATTTAGATTATCATATCAGAATATTACCTCTACTTTCCATAGAATGGCCAGGCCCAGATCAAAACATTAAACGACACTGCTGATCAATGTCCAGGCTTGATTAGAGGACGCACATTAGATGAGGATGGTCCATCAAAATCATGTCGTTTACGCTAAAATTACATACTTGTGCACTAAAAATCACCTGGTTTACTTAGTCACATGAAAAAAGAATGTCAGTGACAGTATGATTTCATTTCTGTGGTGACATGGCTTTGTAAAGATGTATAGACTCTTGATTCAATGAATCTAGCACAGATTTCACACAAAATAAAAATACCTAGTACATAAAGAAATGTTTTCAAAGTTCCAGCAGAGTTTTCAGAACAGACTTTATAGTTTTGACCCGATTCTGGCACTGAGAGGAAAAGTCAGGGAGGTCACTAAATTCTTTACGACACATCGTCTGCGGACCATAAACTTCTGACAGCTTCCTCCTATGGTCGAATTTTACCACCGTTGTCAGACAATTATTTAGGTGTGAATTCATGACGGCAGAGGCACAGAAAAGTAAATTGCAAGTAATGTGTTTTCAGTCGGACTCTGCTTGCTGAGATTGAACGGAGCTGCGTGTGTGATTGCCGACGTATGAACCAGGTGACGTGACAATTCGATGTGTGCTGCATGATTACAGATGACAATCATGATGATTACCATGCATTTTGAGCCCTTTACTCTGATGATTGTGGAGGCGATGCATTTCTTCAACAGGGATCCCCTGCTCATTTCTCCCTCCAGGACATTTTAAGCAGACTAATAAACTTCTCTCAGCGCTCATCAGTGGTTCCTCCTTGGCCTCTGGGGGCCTTTGATTCCCTTGAACCGGTCATTTCTGCCTGATGCCGATCCATTTGACCTTATACCGAGCCTGACCTCACTGGGGAAAAAACGGCTGCATGGGCTGATTGTTTAAATGCCTGGGACTAGCTCTGTTTGGGCCGACAAAGATGGCCGGTGCCCTGCGGATCATGACTTTCCGCCCAGAATATAAGCAGAAGTCATTTGAAATCCTACGCCTCAGGGGGAGTTGTAGTTTAATGGCTCCATCAACGCAACACCAACTTTGACATGTTAAACCACCGTTAACATCCAGTTCCTTTCCAAGTCAGGGCTGTTTTACTTTGACCTGTTGATCTTTCCATAACCATAAGTAGTTTTTGCAAGTAAAAGCTAACAACTGTGACCAAATTAAATATGTTGTGGTTTAGTTTGAAGAATTGTCACAATTTCACAACAGTGTCGTTACGAGCGATTTTCAAGCCACAAGAGCGTTTATTTTGTTTATAGCTGATATTGACAACACTGTTTTTCTGAAACGTCCGTTGACCCAAATTCCAAAAAGGTATTTTTAGTTAGTCCTCCTGGTGTCTAGCCGATAAATAGCGGAGCTCATCATTAATCTGGGCAGAGATCGTTAGTGGCCGCCTGACTCTTTTTCTTCAGCTCTGTCACATCATTGTTTCTGTTTTTGTAGCTAGTGACTGGACTTGGTTGTAGATGCTGAAGACATTTCACCTCTGATCAAGGAGGGTTCTTCAGTTCTGACAGACTTGTGGGAAGACCCAGGAATTCAGACTCAGTGGGGGTTAATTACCAAGGCCATTGATGCCAAATGGTTTGTTAGTGGTCCTGGTGGTTGGAACGACGGTCAATGGATGTTTTTGGAGTCACCTGAGACCAGGTGTAAATCTTTGTCTAATCTCCCTGGGAGAAGGTGAAAGGTCAGCATTATGGGTGGGGGGAGGGGGGAGGTGGCGTCATAGACCTCCTCCTCTGTTGAGGGACGGTTTCTCTACTTTGAAATAGATCGCCTCCTTCACTTCTCATTCAAACCACGTCTTCCATATTGAAACTGTTTGTTCCCTGAATGAGTGTCTCTGATCCTAAGGTGTAGGTAAACTGCTGAGTCTCTACCTGAGGAGTTGACCCTCCTGTGTTGATCCACACCTATATATGGGCAAAACTAAACATCCATTAAACAAACCTGTGGCCCAAGAGTGACCTGGATGACTGAGAATCTTCACAGACATATTGCATGGATTTGGCTAAGCAGGTAGCAAGTGATGTAAGAGGGGATGATTTCACTCTTCATCCGGCATACAAAGCTCCAACTGATACCGTTTACAACACAGATTCTACCCGCAAGTACATTCTACTGAAAAAATAGACCTCAAATGACACCTTGTCCTCAAATAAAACTCACAAAAAAAGGCAACTCAGATCTACAAACGTTACTATGAAAAAGAGTGTCAATTCATACTGTTTTTTTAGTTAACTGGCTTTGTACAACTGTATAGACTCGTGATACAGATTATACACAAAATAAAAATAAATATATAATAAATAATCTCCAGCTGTGACAAGATTTTATGAGTTAAAGCATTATTTTAATATTTAACAATGTGTCCTTCCTGTTTAACCTCACATATCCTGCTTCCCCTCCTTCAAAGAGCAGAATCCCAGCCTCAGATCTGACTGAAGGTTCTGCTCATTAAGTTGTGGGAAGACCATTAGAAATAGTCGTGAATGTTGCCATTAACGCAGAAGCCGTTCCCCGAGGTGATGAAGAAATGTGTGCGGCGTAATTATATATGGATTATGTGGAAGCTGTAATTCCATTTTTAATCATGGGAGATTTGACGTTGTGATTGGGCTTTTGGGGCAAGAGAGGAGGTAAAGAACAGAGCTGTAGGACATAAACGAAAGACACAGTTAACATGGTTGTATTTTAAACTGTTGAGAGCCATTAGGATTTTTTTTTATTATTATTACTTTTTTTTTTTTACTGTTGCCAGGTCTTTAGAGACACAACTAGAAGAGACTGTAATTGATGCTTGGATGTCCACTTTTCAAGAGAGATTTGTAATAATGGTCCAACAAGGCCTGTTTCATCTTCCTGGCTTTGAAAAATGAAGCCCTTTTTTGCCTGGTTTTAAATATGCTTGAGGACAAAACTGGTGCATCTTTTCCAGGCCTCAGTATCCTTAATCCATTGCGGGACTCTCAACTGATCTAGAGCTTTCAGGTGGTCCTTACTAACCTAGTGAGGTCGGAAAAACATGATGCAAAAACATTATATTCGCCAGGTGTTCAGCTGATCATTAATCACAGGTAATCATGTCACAAGACTCCGGCCTTTAGTTCTTCAATATGTTGTTCTCAAGGTTTTATGGAAGAAGTGAACACGTTAGCCAAAGTACATCACACCCATGAGAGAGTCAATCAAACATGACTGCAACAACATGGGCATTAACATATTGCTTCTGCACCAGCTCCAGATGTTAGACTCGTCGGTGGGGATTTGATCCCATTCAGCCCCAAGAGCATCAGTGAGGTCTTGGTATACAAAGCACACAACTTCAAAATCAGAGCCCTGAACTTTCTGCTGCCTGTGCACACACTGAAGACTCTTTCCCAAACGTTTAACATAGAGTTGGAAGATCGGAGTCTTTTTGGAGGACATTATCATTTGTTTTGTTTCACAGTATAAGAACTGGTTGCTCTTACCTGTGAGGTACAAGTGCTTCATCGATGAAGGCACAACTGATTCATTTTGACCTTCATGTCCTTTGGAAGAGCATACTTAAAGTCTGAATCCTGCCCCTGACCTGGAGCGCAAGTTGTGCCTTGCTCAAGGACAGAGGTTTGAGCTGGGCTTGGTTGTCGAAACCCATTCTGGCTGAAGGACGTGTACTTGTATCGTTACAGACCTCGCCAGGAAAACGTGTAAGCTCAGAGGCACCACTGGAATAACTTGAAAAGAAAAACTCCTGTTTCATGCTAATAATGTCAACGGTTGGTGAGGGTTGTTCCCAAGGTCACTTCTTTGAAGCACAGTGTCACACCTCTCATTAAAGAGAGACCTGCTATGAATATTGTCAAAAAAGACAAAAAAGAAGTAATATATATTTTAATGTCTATTACGCCTCAGATTTGCCATGTTTCATTAAAAAAAAACAAAAAACAATATGATTCCTTAAACAGTCGTTAATAAAGCAGAATCTCCCTTCATAACACCTTGTCTGGGACATCAGAAGTACCCACTGGACAATCTGACCCTGTGGACAATCTGAACCAACAATGGGGACAATCTGACCCTGTGGACAATCTGAACCAACCCTGAAGACCATCTTACCCTGTAAATTACAGACCTGCTCATGAAAACATTTTCTTTGAATCTCCTGTTCAACTTGCATGCACACACAAGCAAGTGCATGAGGACACAGGTGCAATGGAGAACTTGTTGAGGCTGAGATATGAAGAGCTAAAGAGCCTTCAAAGAGCTATACGATCCAAATTTGCATTATTACAAAGACTATGGCAACTGCTCTGCCTTCAAACCATCCTCATCACGGTTGAGCTCAAAAATGCACAGTCAACTCTGCTTTGGTGACTACGCAAAATCTTTTTTTGTGTTTTTACTCTGAAGGGTTTGTACCTACTTTAAAACACTTGGCAGTTTTGATTTTTTCCCCAAGAGAAACTGAGACCAGACTCCTGTTTAGGTGCCGTAAAATCTAACATGACACGACAACAGATGAGTTGTCAGTCTGTTATCTTGAGTGACTTGTCACCCAGATGGAGAAACCGACATGTCAGCACCGAGACTCGGGCTGGGGTTGGATCACATCCTAAACCCTTAATTCCTCCACATGTGATCAGGCTTTAGGATGAGGAAAGCAAACAGGGGAAGAAAAAAAAGACAGAAGGAGAGATCCAAAAAAAAAGAAAAAAAGAAAAAAAAAGGGTCCAAAAATAGCTTTTTGTTCACATGGAAACCATCCGAACGAGACAAGGAGAAAGAGGAAGCGATGCTGAGAGTGAGGAAGAAAGGAGGATGGTGGAGGAGAAGAATGTGAGGAGGAACAGTGAGAGGAAAAGAGGAGAAAGGAGGAGGAGAGTACGAGAAAGGAAATTAAAATAAAAAACAAAGAGCAGGGAACAGGGCAATGTTAAGAGGAGAGGAGACGACAAGATGAGAGGAGGAGACAGAAATAAGGGATTCTCTTATCCCTTTTTAATATCTGGATCTGTTTGTACTGATTTTGTGTTGTTGTGTCTCCATCTTTTTAAGCTGCCATCTTGGCCAGGTGTCCCTTTCAGAGGTTTCTGACCTCAATAGGACTTTCCTGGTTGAATAAATAGAATGGGTTTAATAAGAAAACGACTTACTATTATGTATAAGGGTGTAATTTTCAAGAGGACAGAAGGCAGAAGAACTTTCATTTCAATGGGTTGAACTGGGACATTTTTTCCACCCCTTGAACATTTTTCATACGTGAAAAAAAAGAATAATTTTAATCAATTTTGATTCGCTGTCCACTCGAGATGCCAACAGATCATCTATCACTGATACAAAATGGGATTGTAAGTAGTGTTACATTTATTACACAGAATTTGAAGGTTTCCTTGTTTGTTTGTCTCGTTGATCATTGCAATAAATCTCTCTAGCCTCACAGACCAGCGTTCTCGGCGCCAGGAGGGGATAAGGAGGCGCAAAATACCCCTCAGATGTGACAGATCACCGGGATTTCATCCTCTCACCTAGGCTGCAGGCCTGGATTTGAGGATTGAGTGAATATAATGAGGTCTCTGGTGCGCGGAGGCAGGAGGGGAGCGGAGCGTCGGTAATCCTCAGGCTCGAGTTCAGACAAAGGTTTACGGCCCTTCAGCCAGCGCTGCGATTCGCCGGCGACTTAAAGCAGATCCAACGGCAGGATTTAGTTTAGACCCTGACTTTTCTGGTACTGAGGGCAGCAAATGTTGAAGAGGGAAAAAAGAAAGTAGAAAAAAGTTGGTTGTAAAGGACCCGGTGACACCGAGTCTGGAACCGGACCTGGAGGCTTAAATTCAGGAGGAGCAGAGCGACGCCAGAGGGATCTGAGATCTGTTACTGTCCGGGGGAATTAACCCCCCCAGCCCCAAACACAGAAACACACACACACACACACACACAGACACACACACAGAGTACACAAGGAAGAAGAAATGGAAGGAGGTGTGAAGAGTATAAACAAGAGAGAGAGTGGGCATTATGGGAGCCTCATCTGTCGGAAAATCCTGCTGCTCGAGCACAAGGCATTTTGTTACTATAGCAACAAGTATTACAAACTGCACAACTTTAACCGTGATGGATTTGTTTGTGTTACGACGAAACCGAAGCCGGACCCCTCTGGGCCTCAGGCCAGAACCTGTTTCTGGTCTTATCCTAAACTGTTCTGAGTGGGATCCACCAATCTCTTTAGCTGTGTCTATAGTGGTATTAGAGACTATTACCAGCCGCCACCGAAATTTCATCAGAGCAGCGCGGGGGGTGAAACCACTTAGAGGCTAAATAACATCTCTCTAAGGCGCAGAGGTCGGCGGCGAGTAGTGCCGCCACGGCAGCAGGTGATGGCGCGCCGTCAGGTGTTAAAATCGAGGATGGCGGCGGTCGGAGACCTGCAGCAAGACCCAGAGGCAGCTAGCCGATAAAATGATGGATGATAAAATATATATAATAAAAACCCCTCAGTAAATAATGTTAATGACAATTTGATGAATAGAACATTAGTTTTCCATTAGGTTTGTCCTGGTTATGTATTTTACATCTGTTAATTTCAGTGCCAGTTCACTCAGACTAAGACTAGGTTTATGATTTCAGGTCCACATGGCAGGACTCTAGATATGAGAAAATTGGTGGAAGTTACAAATTCTGTTAAATCACCGGAACGTGACACAAAACAGTTCGTGCAACTGGTTCTCACATTAGGCCAAACTCTTATAAAATGAAGGCAATGGGTCTGTAGACGCTGTGCTTATGTACATTAAAGAAATATATACATCTTACGTTGTTCAGATATTTGTATAGTTTTAATTTAAGATATACCTTTTCTGCATCTGAACACATAATCCCTAAATCACTGAATGATCAAGAACCTCCTCACTAACATTAATCAATCATCATTCGAAGATCCTGTTCTATCATGAACTCTTTGATAAAAGGTTAACATCGGGAAATTGGAGCCGCCGTGTGTCGCCCTGGTAACGACGACCCTCATTCTCCAAACAGAAGTGTGTGTGTGTGTGTGTGTGTGTGTGTGTGTGCGTGCGTGCGCAGTACCTGTCTAGGTCGTCACTGTCCTGCATGTTGAACAGCATGGACGGGATCAGTTTGTCCATGTGCTGGGGCTCCCAGATGATGGCCTGCAGCTCGTCATTCACCGTCTTCCTCACCACGCCCTGCAGACCTTTAATCCCAGCCACGCGGATCCTGTCGGGCACACAACGGACTCAGGTATCCACGGAAAACGGGCCTCAAATATCCTCAATCCAAACAAGCTCTGAAATAGGTTTTGATCGGAAGCACTCCAACACTAACACGCACCGTGAACCTCATGTTTTTGTTACTGATTTATGAATTTTGCTGTAGAGAGTGAGGGTCTGAAGATCGATTTATGAAAGTTGCATCTCTGTTTTTTGAATAGTTTGAAACACTACACGCGGCCCTCTGGTTCCGGCTTATATGAATTTTCTGGGGTCTTGCACACTAATGCACGTTTGGTACACTTTTATGCAAAACATTGTGTTAAAAATTTAATTAGATAATTCATTTATTCATAGTACAAGGAGAAGGAGACGGTACTAATTTGAAAAACACATCTATTTTGGTATGAAAGTTGCTAACATCCTGTAGCCATAAAGCTAGAATGGTGTGGCAAGTATAACAGATGTTAGCACTTACTAAGTAAAATATTAGCATACCATCATGTTAAAGTAATGTAACATTTAGCAATTTGTCTGATAATATGCGCAGAGTGACCATGCCAATATACATTAACACAGCATTAGCATAGCATAACATCTGACATGTTAGCATATTACTATATATAGCAAGCATGTTTAACATGTTACCATAGTGACTGCACAGAACATTATTTTAAATTAGTTTTTTAGCATTTTATCATTGGAATGGCATCATATTTATTGTTTGGCAAGTTTTATATAGTAATGTTAGCATGCTGCCACACGGGAATACATACTGGCATGTAATGGTAATCATGTTGTCATGATAACGTGTACAGTGGGGATATTCCCAGGCCAATGTTAGCATGCTGTGTTGGCATTAATCCCACAGTTCAACTGAAGCGGATGTTCAGTCTTTATTTGGAGAGAGATGGCGTCAGTGAGAAGTCATCGGGTTCATCCTCTGGGAACCATGTATATCAGTACCAGCACTTGAGGCAATTGATCAAGAAGCTGTCACCGAGCCGCCGGCCCATCAAGGTAACGGTAACGGGGAAACTTGGTTTGACACCGCAAGTGAAAGAGAATACGTCACAATCGAGACCCCCCCCGACTCGCCTTGGTTCGAGTGTTTCCAGAGGGTTTGACTCACTGCGTCTCCCTCGACTTTAACCTCCGACTCTCATCTGACGTGCGACGGAAAAATACTCAATATAATCACACTTTGTGCTAATAAAATTTCCTGCAGTGACACATACTGAGACCACACACACACATGTACACACACACACAACAATACACCCCCCAGTCTCTCCAATCTGCCAGACAGAAACATCTCAACAGAGTCTGGTCTGGTCTCCGGACCAATCGGAGCCCAGTGAGTCTGACTTCACAGTTTTGCTATTTCTGTCATTCCCCCTCCGTTTTCCGCCGACGCAGACGGCTGTGAGGGCAATAATATGAAAAACAGGTGCGGGCGACCTCACCTCAGGCCTGATCCAATAACCACCGGAGAAATTCTATTTGCACCGCCACCGCCACCGCCACCGCCACCGCCACCGCCACCGCCACCGCCACCGTAACCGCCACCGCCACCGCCACCGCCACCGCCACCGCCACCGCCACCGCCACCGCCACCGCCACCGCCACCGCCACCGCCACCGCCACCGCCACCGCCACCGCCACCGCCACCGCCACCGCCACCGCCGCCGCCACCGCCACCGCCACCGCCACCGCCACCGCCACCGCCACCGCCACCGCCACCGCCACCGCCACCGCCACCGCCACCGCCACCGCCACCGCCACCGCCACCGCCACCGCCACCGCCACCGCCACCGCCACCGCCACCGCCACCGCCACCGCCACCGCCACCGCCACCGCCACCGCCACCGCCACCGCCACCGCCACCGCCACCGCCACCGCCACCGCCACCGCCACCGCCACCGCCACCGCCACCGCCACCGCCACCGCCACCGCCACCGCCACCGCCACCGCCACCGCCACCGCCACCGCCACCGCCACCGCCACCGCCACCGCCACCGCCACCGCCACCGCCACCGCCACCGCCACCGCCACCGCCACCGCCACCGCCACCGCCACCGCCACCGCCACCGCCACCGCCACCGCCACCGCCACCGCCACCGCCACCGCCACCGCCACCGCCACCGCCACCGCCACCGCCACCGCCACCGCCACCGCCACCGCCACCGCCACCGCCACCGCCACCGCCACCGCCACCGCCACCGCCACCGCCACCGCCACCGCCACCGCCACCGCCACCGCCACCGCCACCGCCACCGCCACCGCCACCGCCACCGCCACCGCCACCGCCACCGCCACCGCCACCGCCACCGCCACCGCCACCGCCACCGCCACCGCCACCGCCACCGCCACCGCCACCGCCACCGCCACCGCCACCGCCACCGCCACCGCCACCGCCACCGCCACCGCCACCGCCACCGCCACCGCCACCGCCACCGCCACCGCCACCGCCACCGCCACCGCCACCGCCACCGCCACCGCCACCGCCACCGCCACCGCCACCGCCACCGCCACCGCCACCGCCACCGCCACCGCCACCGCCACCGCCACCGCCACCGCCACCGCCACCGCCACCGCCACCGCCACCGCCACCGCCACCGCCACCGCCACCGCCACCGCCACCGCCACCGCCACCGCCACCGCCACCGCCACCGCCACCGCCACCGCCACCGCCACCGCCACCGCCACCGCCACCGCCACCGCCACCGCCACCGCCACCGCCACCGCCACCGCCACCGCCACCGCCACCGCCACCGCCACCGCCACCGCCACCGCCACCGCCACCGCCACCGCCACCGCCACCGCCACCGCCACCGCCACCGCCACCGCCACCGCCACCGCCACCGCCACCGCCACCGCCACCGCCACCGCCACCGCCACCGCCACCGCCACCGCCACCGCCACCGCCACCGCCACCGCCACCGCCACCGCCACCGCCACCGCCACCGCCACCGCCACCGCCACCGCCACCGCCACCGCCACCGCCACCGCCACCGCCACCGCCACCGCCACCGCCACCGCCACCGCCACCGCCACCGCCACCGCCACCGCCACCGCCACCGCCACCGCCACCGCCACCGCCACCGCCACCGCCACCGCCACCGCCACCGCCACCGCCACCGCCACCGCCACCGCCACCGCCACCGCCACCGCCACCGCCACCGCCACCGCCACCGCCACCGCCACCGCCACCGCCACCGCCACCGCCACCGCCACCGCCACCGCCACCGCCACCGCCACCGCCACCGCCACCGCCACCGCCACCGCCACCGCCACCGCCACCGCCACCGCCACCGCCACCGCCACCGCCACCGCCACCGCCACCGCCACCGCCACCGCCACCGCCACGAAGCCACGGCCACCAACACCGCCACCGCCACCGCCACCGAGCTATTTTTACCTTCTTAACAGTCCTGCTGGTAGGCAGAGAGATTTTTCTGGTTCATTATAACAATGAAACATAATGTTCACCTGACACCTACCTCCCCAAAAAACTAAATTTTTCTGTTTAGAAATAAATCAGCAGAGTCTAAATTGAGCCTTGTGAAAAAAGCCTGGTGAGGATGATAATCTTTTATAAAACAAATGCCGTTTAATCCAACTGCCCAACAACAAATCCTCCTTTTTCACAGAGGTTTCAATAATTTCTTTCTTTCTTTATTTTTTGGTCAAAAACACTTTAGATAGTTATTGATTCATCTTTAAGGCTATTTTGGAGACTGTACTTTACGGTTGTGTTGAATTTGCTGTGTGTTATGGTAAGTGTTATGTTTCTAATATTTTGTCCATCCTCATTGAAATAAATGGGCAGGGCAAAAACATTTTTCACTTCAGCGGCTCTAAGTTTCAGTTTGTAAGTGTTTCTGGCCAACTTTGTCCATTGAGTGAACTTTGGTCGTTCAGAGCAACGTTACACGATCAATGCATTAATACACCCCTGGGCTCCGGCTAGTTCCTGGAACATTTTGTACGTTTTTGTGGTTCTACTTCCTTATGGATTCTACCCTTGTCGCTAAAAGACTGAAGTACGCTAGTCAGTGTTCTAAAGTCTCAGACTGGTGCTGACTATCTATATTCAGCCTCACATAGAATAGTGAGTGCATATATCCTTCCCTGGCTACTGGATTTAGGAGGAACCTTTTCGGAGTCTGCGATGCAACAGCTGGTCTAGTATCGGACGAAACAGCTGCCTTACGACCTGCCCGATCACCTGACTGCTCACGTTTATCGCAACATTATCCGTCCCTGATCTCAAGCTTAAACCTTTTTTTATCTTTTTTGTGTACTGTTATTATTACTGATAGGGATAAAGCCAAGCTGAGTTAAAACAGAATAATAACCAGGAGTTTCCCTTCCACTTTTGCTTGATTTACGCAGCGACCTTCCTTGAATCCCTTCTCAAATAATCTCAGCAAAACAGCTCCAGGTAACAGATGGATGACGGCAAGCAGATAAGCCCGCGATGTCTCGCCATTTAAATCGCTCTATGTTTTCACATCGTTTAAGCCCCCGCCGTTCTCTGACTCTTCGCTTCAACCGTCATGTCTTTCGGATGCTCATATTTCCCGCACTGGTGTTAGTTGAGCCGTGTGGTCTCGCTGGGAGGGCAGGGCCATGAAATATAAATCAGGAGGGGCTATATTTAATTCTGTATTCACTGGCTTCAGGTGGGACGAGACCTGCGCTGGTGGGGATTGTATCAAGGCCCTCCTCCCCGCTGAATGTGCTGCTGGGGGGATCAATCACTGCATTAAAAGACGAGGCGGTTTCTGGGAGGTTTAAATAGTGGAAGCGGACTACGGCCACGCTATCAGTTTGTATAGGGTTTTCATTTTTATCCAAAAGACGCAGCTTTTAACAAAGCAGCTGGTTTTTCCCACTCGGTTTCACCACATGGAGAGAACTGATCAGGAGGCAGCTGCCTGCAGTATAGGTGATCGATCAGCTGCTTGCAAATGGCTGTGAACACCTCTAACAGCTGCTCCAGGGAAGCTAAAGAATGAAACTGAACATGCCATCATTTTGTCGCATACACATTTACGGCTATATTTAGAGTAGTTTTGTTTATAAAATGAAGATATGAAAAGACCCTGTAGAATCAGGGAAAGGAAAGAGTTGGCACATATGATTGTCACCCTTGCGTGATGTATCCATTTCCTGGATTTGATCAGTAATCAATATGCTGCCTTGTTTTGAGCTGTGGGGATTTTAATTTAATTTTTTTTCTTTTTAAACGCTGGCATGCATGCACGAGATGCAAACTCTGATCAAAGATCACCTGTGTCTGACATTCATATGATGTGTTTCCACCTGGCAGAGGAACCAAGGGAAGGGGCACAATAGAAATGATTGAGGAATAAACAGGGAGTCAGTGGATGGAGGCAAAGATTAGGCTAACATTGTCTGTTTTTTTACATACGAGCAGCAGTCTAGTGCTAATTTAAAGAAACCCAAGGTCCACATACTAGATTTCTCCAGAGTGGCAGGAAAAAAAACATTAAGAAGTTCATCAGATGACTGGTTCCAAGGTCAGGAATGAATTTTTACTCCTGCATTCTGCACTGACTTGATGTAAGACATACCTGTGCCGGGGGTTTGTAAAATTTAATGACTTCAAGTAGGCAAGTCAGAAAGATCTTTGTGCCGGGAGCTACTTTCTTTAGGTCAGGCCAGGGCTGATTGTACCTAAGTATAGATACATATCTAAGGAATCTCTGAGCCACGACGCCTTTGGACAATGGAGGTTTAAATATTAAAACCTCCGTTTTCATTACGTTACAAAAAGTGCCAACTGATGACATGCGGTCAGTGTGGTCAGCTCAGCTTGGATACTGGATTTTAATCCAAAATTAATTAGAATGTTGTCTAGGTAACAGCAAATACATTTTTCTAGTTATCGTGGATGTACTAAGAACAGTAAAGGCCCCAAAATTGAACCATGAGGGACCTCAAACGGAACGCTATCATGAAAACACCAACCTGATAAAACACCTACAAACATGAAAATTAGAGCAGAAACACATACAGAGGAGCCAGAGTTCATCTGTTCCAGACTTAGTTTTGACTAACAGAACCCTCAAAGTGTCAAAAACCAGTCTAGACATATTCTTTAAAGGCCTTTTTCTTAACAAATTACAAAAATGTGATGAATTACGACAGAGTGCTACAATGCCAGCCTGAAAAAGGGCGTAAAACCATTTTGAATAGATGATTCAGCCTATGTTTTTGTTTGTTTGTTTTTTTTTGATTGGTTGGAATATGGTTTGTTTAAAACAGTTCAAATGACATGTCTCCATGGGGAGCATCTCCGTCCTCTTACCTGGTTCTGGTCTCCGGATCGTCATGAGTTGAGTGACACATGGCACTGAACTGAGACACAAAGAAGTCATAGCGGCGATGGTAGGACGGTGTGTCCTCCTCGATGTTGGCAAACTTCACAAACTAGGGAGAGGGTAAGGAAGGGGGAGGAAACATTCAATCAGGAACATGTAACACTACAGCACCAGCTCCACAGAATCTGTTGGCTGTCATTGGCTGTGGTGAGATATTTAAGGTAAGAGGAGAATAAAAAAATCTGAATGGCTGAATAACAAGTTGTTTCCTTGGGCAAACCCATTAGTCAAAGCCAGAAAATGCCAAACCAAGAAGCAGTAAGAAAAAAAAAAAAAGAAAAAAAAAGAAAAAAGACCCAGTCTGAGCGTCGACAATTCCAGGATTACTACGTCTTGTATGAAAGAACTATATCAACAATATCCATTTTTATACCATTAAAAGTGTTAGAAACCATCCACTACCATTCAATAAATACCATTAGCACATTTTGAACATGTCCAGTAGCGTCGACAAAGCAATACTTGAGTTGAGGGCAGACTAAAATTGTCGGGACGTACTACTCTGGAGGACAAACCTCAGTCCAGGGTTGAAAATTAAAGACTTCTGATCCTTAACTGGGTAACTGCAGCCTTGATACAGTCCATTCAATTGTCCTGCATACGTTTCTACCTGCCGATGGTATTTAGGTATTAGACAAATTATTCAGCTTGACGGCTACTGAAGAGAAATGAGCAAGGCCTTCGCATCAGCAAATACTCAACGGCAAAGCTTCATTGTGGTTTTAGAAATGTTTTTGATCCACCTCTGACTCACTGATGTTCAGCTACTTCCAACCAGAAACACTGGGAATTTTTTAATTCTCAACAATGCGCCGACAAAAACACACACGTTCCTCCAGGTCCACAGTGGCACCAGCAGTGCAACGACACGCATAACGCTCCCAGAGACTTCGAGTAAAAATACCGTCAGTCACACCCTTGAATGGCCATGAACTGGAAGCGATGGCGATAATGATAATAACCATTAAAAAGAGCGCCCCCCCCCCCTTTGTCCAGCCTATAATTTCCTCCCTCCAAAGAAGTGAAGAGTGTCCTCTGGAGAGGCCTCCTCACTCTCTGCACAGTCAGCTGCACTTGAGTAGCATTTCTCGCTACCCTATCATTGTCCACTGCAACAAATTGCCTCTGTGCAGTCTGGAATCGGTGACATAAACCCTGCTGTTCTACCTGATAATTTCCTCTCATTTGGTACCTAACCTCTCCTGGGGGTAATGGCTCTGAGGGAAGGAGGTGTACTGGCAGCTGGCGCATGGGAGCGTGCCCCCCCCCACACACACACACACACAGCACCCCAGATATATTACAGTGTTCCTGCAGAAGAGGAGGGTATCCAGGCGTTAAGACATCCATGGAGGGGGAGCTAATTACTGGCTTGTGTTTATGAGGTGCTCAGGGGAAACTCTGGTCACGACTCCGGTGTGGGCGTTGTGCGGGGGCCCCCAGATGGATTTTGTTTGGTCTTATTCGGAGATAAAACAATATGAGCACCACATATTTGCAAAAATATACCTACTACACAATTACAAATATTTAAATCTATTGACTTTGTCCTTTGTTTTGGAATCAGAGACAGAGATTTATGAGGGGTCTGCTCATTTTCTCTTTCTTTCTGACATCTTGCTGCTGTTGCTGTGGAGGTGCAAGGCCTGTATTAGAAAGTCCAAAGTGTCCATGATTAGTGCTATGATGTTGTTGTGGCACAAGGAAATGCAACATTAAAATGTGTTATCTTAGATTTCTGTATCCTGATCATTTTCAAAGTGTCAAAAAGGACACCTAAGATAATTTGAACAATTTAGAATTATCCCTCTTCTCGAATTGAGCAGAGGGCTGGAGCCTTTCACATCGAGAGGGTGAGTTTTTCAGAGCGAGGAGGGGGTAATTCTGGCTGGAACTGGGGTTTCATCATGTAAATAAGACCAATCAGAAGGCGAAAGCCTTCATGCTTCACCAACGCCCCGTGGGCAAAAGGGTGAGGATTTCCAACAATGAGAAAACGAGGGGGCGATGCAAACAACAGCACAATTGTTTTTTCTTCCCTCAGGCAATTTCAAAGAGCTTGATTTTAAAAGAAGGTGTCATTAAAGAGTTCTGGTTTTATTTATCTTTGCATACTGGTTACATAACAAGTAGTGAAGAGTAAAATCCGTTTAGGTTTTATCAGTTAGGTTGGTCATTATCCTTCACTCTTTGGAGAAAAAAAAAAAAAAAAAACACAGGGAACTACCATGTGTCCAACCACGTCTGCGCCCAATTCCAAGAAAGCATTATTTAAATTGATGCGACAATTCAAATCTATTATACATTCATTTGCTGTTGGACCGAAGAGTTTCCAGTTTTACCAAGCACAGGCGCCTTCAGGTTGTGCACGAGGAGCGAGACAGACTCCGTATCTTCAGACGTATTTAGGCAAAGATATGACTATTTGGAACGGAGTGAAAATACAGACTAAATGTGCTAGGAAGTGGTTTAAGGATATTCCTTCTGTTGGACGTGTGGATACCATTTACGCCCACTGTGAAAACAGGCTTCCATCAGAACTGACAAGACCGGTGGGAAACGAAAACTACAACCTACTTACAACCGATTCTCGAGCCTACAGGAGGTTTTGTGATTCACTCGTTTCCGGCCACAGAACCATGGAAAAAAAACAATTAAAGTGGTTTGTTCTTTGGGCTGCATAATCCAGTTCTAGTAGCTCCTCTTCCACTAAACTCCATGCGCCTCCATCTAAGCATGGATGCCATACGGCAGTGCAGTGATTCAAGTGGTGTTTCCTTGTAGTAACACATTGTACTGCTGCTTTGACCCATTCTTAACACACTGAGACGCTGCTTTCATCAAACATCAGCGAGAGGAGTAAAAATCCATCATTCTCAAAACCTCTTGCTTCTTAAAAAAAGTTTTGTTGAACAAATGCTGTATTTCTACTCTTCATTCTTCATTAAAACAGCGACTGATCTCTCAGCCTTGAAAATAATATTTTGTACAAATATCTCATAGAAATTGGACCTATTTCCATGCATTTATGCGAGAACAAAGATAAGGTGCAGAAAAATAGACCTGACTGCCATCGCCGTTCATTGGCATTTTACTGACTCTCTGGTGCTTTTCTGCCAGTTCATGGCCGACCCGCTGGGGCCCCGGGGGCCTCAGTTTGAACAGGGTGGGGGCCTGACCGTTTGGTGACTGGAGCCAAGAAGTCAGACACTGTAGCCTTTGGCGATTTCATAAGTTTTCCATCAACATCAGTTTATATTTCAAATGATAAGCAGAGATAATTAGAGAGTAGCACACATTTATGTAGCAGTCAGCTGGTGTTATCTGAGGCCCCTGACCAAGCCTCCACCTGTCATTGACTGATGTCTCGTACCGCGTCATTCGTGCCATTTCCCTCTCATCGGTGGGCGTCGGTTTGTCAAGAGGAAAAGTCGCAATGACGTTAATGGCCGTTTGGAGGCAACTATTAGAAACCCTGGCATCTGCAGTTTATCATGGCGAAAGTGTTGACGTCTCCCGCTGCAGACAGAGTTGTAAGGGCCGCCTGCCTCCTGAGCCCCGACCCAGGTAATGATGATGAAGACCCGCCTGGCTCGGATAATGGTCAGACCGGGAGTTTGCGTCCCCTCCAAGGTTCTCGTTTGTACTGAGCGATTGTCTGAACTATCTACAGCTGCAACTGCGCTGCCTGGAGGCAACGGGGGGGCTGACATGGCCATAACCAGCTTCACTAAATGATGCAGACTTAAGGGCTTCCTACTGGCGGTCTCCAGAACTTAAAAGCTTCATCTCCTGAAAGCACCAAGACCAAGAACAAACCTTTTATGTTCCATATTCAAGGTAACCTGTGGAACTTGGGGCGGGGGGGGTCTGGGCCCTGTAGTATGTCAGTTCGGCCATATGACATATGAAGCTTCCCCGGTGATGAATTTTGGTCATTTTACATCTGCCATATTTTACCATTCTTGTGTTCTTTTCTGAGTGCTCCTTATGGTTATCTTGCCGTTTGTCGCTCTCCCTCTGTCATGCATCTTTTCTTTTTTTTTTTTTTTTTTGCATAAAATGTGCAAAAGGCTCTGTGTTTTTGTGCCCGACATTTTAATCTCATCCCTTAATTACGCCACTTCCTGCACTAATTCCCCCACATTTAATGGTTTTTCGGTAATTAAAGAGCTGCTGATTTCGGGGTCTGAGCTTGGCATAAAAGGCCTCATAGGGAAAAAACAAAGACTTCACTGTGGACTAATGAGGGATCCGCTGTGAGAGGAGGCCATCTGTGAACTAACTGTTCGGTTTGAAAAAAACATAAAACATTACACATCTTGCAGAGGCCACAGTGAAAGCAACAGAAGGAAGGTAATAGAGGGGAGATGGATCAGCGGTAGAGTTCACTCAGATCAGACTAAAGAGGACTTATGATCTGTACAACCCATTTCAGAGGAAACAAATTTGCTTGGACATATAATGGAGGGAAATAGAAGGAAATCTGAGTAGTTTTATTTCCACTTTTTCTTCTGTTTTTTATTTTTTCTCCAAGTTCTTTAAACTCAGAAAACACCGAACCAGGAACTTTTTCCATCATCCAGAAATTTCACACAAATCTCATCAGGGGACTAAAGAAGGAAGAAAATAGGCAGTAGATTGGACAGACAAGTAGAAGTATAGATTTTTTCTTCTGGCCTTATGTGTGTGGCACATCTGGCTCCCAAGGCTCTAAACACCTGATGTATAAACTCCCCGGGGCGTCTGACTCAGTGGCTTCATGCGTCTGAGTGGGGACTGATGAGTGTCTCCTCTATTGAGACGGACCGGAGGAAGAAGCACTTTGAGCTGTCGCAGTCGGCCGGTTCTTCCCTATAAAAGTTTACTGGCAGATAAATTTGGAAACCGAGGGGCCCTGGCGGTGCCGATGGGAGAGAGGCGCTCTGGTGTCACACGTTTATACTGAAGTTAAACACAAACCGGGTAAAAATAGAAAAACCTTCCTGTTGTGACAGGGAGAAGAGTCACATTCAAAGGTGACGGATGCTGCATGCTTGTAATGAATATGTGAGTCTCGGATTGATTACAAAACTTCCTCTGCTTCTACATCGAATCCACACCGTACCCTGACCTGCGCCTCCCGCTTGTTGTGGCGAGGCAGACCGCAAGAGCTGTGATTGGTCAGCTCGGTGGCGTCGCATTTCCGGCTTCTCCTTCGCCACCGTCGTACAGACCGTCTCCTCCGACGCCTTCTTTCGTTTCTGCGTCTCAGTAAATTCAGGAAAAGCATCCATCAGCTCAGACTCCAACGAGAACCACTCTGTTTCAGTTGCCGTTGCTTTGAAGAGCGCCAACGAACTCATGGAAAACAGCAGCGAAGAAACTCAACACGGTGGCATATAAACGCAGTCGGCAACTAGTGCTTTGGTGGTGTAACTGCAGAGTGACGCCAACGCAGAAGTATGAATGCTCATGGCCGCATAAGTTCGACGGAGAAGCATAAATCCAGCTTTAGTCGGCGGAATGACTCGAAGCTACAACCCTTACCTCAGTTGAAAGTACGATTACACACCAGTGAACAGGCTGTTAACTTTCATTGTGAATCTGGAACCCACAGTGCCACCGTGTGGAGATCACCTTCAGAAATCATCTTACTCTGAGGCTCAGAACAACCTTATTTCTGCCTGAATACAGTTATAGAACAGAGTCAGTCGTCCAGGGCTCCAGAAGTAAAGGTCCACTAGTACAATAGATAATCGCGCTGAAAAATACCTGATTCTTTGATAAAGTGTCAAAGCAGCGAGCCCTTGGACATAAAAACTTATTGAGTATCAGTAGCACTTATTCAGTAGCAAATATGCAATCACAGAGCTTAAAATCCCACCGTGTGTGCTGCAAAACCTAATGGACCATTTAAACCACTTTAATCCAGTTTACTCTCACATTCTGGATCAACCCTGGTTGAATTAAGTGACTCTGGTCACATATTTTGTGCCCACTGTTAGCAAAAAAATAGTTGAATTCGATAAAACTCTTTAAAAAGCTTGTTGGGGCTTATGGGTATTGTAGTATTTAAAGCCATTAGCCATTAAAACTGACAGAAAACACATTATTTCTCAGAAACTAAGTTGACATAATCAGTCCCAACATAAACGGAGTTATCTTTTATAGCCCCGTGGCCGTCTCACTGCGGCTGCCCGTAACCGGCGGCAACACAGGTTAAGTTCCAGCTCGCTGTGGGCCGCTCCGCGGCGGCCTCCACGACGGCCCCAACAGGTGATGCCTGCCGCTAATTAGTCACGGCCGTGGCTCCGCCGAGGTGGCCGGACAGCTTCGGTCTTTCGGCCGTAATTTGCCGGGCTTGGCGTTGGCGTCACTCTTGGAAAAAAATTAAATATAAAAAAATAAACCCCGGCTCAAACAAACTCATTAAACTGATAATTACCTGACAGAACAAACACAGGCGCCTCGGTTTTTTTCCCCTCCACATAACCGCCGACGTTAAATGGGGCGTCTCGGCTTTGCGACCGGAGCCATGAGGGAAATTTAATTAACATGGCTCTCACCTAAAGGCGTTCGGAGCCGCTGTCGACACCCCCCTCCACCCTCACCTCCACTTCCACCTCCACCTCCCTCCTCCCATCCTCCATCCACCCACCCACCCACACACACACACACACACACACACACACACACACACATCCTCCCGACTCTGCTAGCTGTCTGCGCATCCGCTCCGCTCCTCTGTCAGGGTCTAAATACCACACATAAATAATTCAAAAGCGTATTCAAAAACCCTCGGTTCGGTTTCCTCCGCGGATGAGACACCAAGTATAGAAAAGGACAACGGGCCCAGAATAGGAGGCACAAGGGAGAGAAGGAAAAGAAATAAAGGAAAAAGAAACTCTGGATTCACCTTCAGAAGACTGGGAAGGAGAAATGGGGCTGACATTTGCTGGCAGCTTATAGATGCTAATAATAATAATAATAATAATTATCAGAGTCTTTTGCAGGATATGTTATGGGGTCATTTCCATCGCCTGTGTAAAAGTTGAATTAGGTATTTAACCGCCAACATCAACCTCTGGGCAGCGACTGACTGATGTGTTTTTGTTTTTGATTTGGGAAAATCTCATCAGATGGGTCTCAGTCTGCAGCTGCTTTTCAGTATAGAAAATACAAATACAAATGGTCTGAACAGGAAAACTCCAGCATGTCATAGCAGGAGTGGGTTCAAAAAAAATGTCAAAATCCACTCTGAGGTAAAAACAACAGAGGCAACAACCATGTATTTATTCATTTAGGCTGCTTGTTTACTCTGACACCTCATAGCTAAATTGTTGTTGTGATGTGGGGGGAAAAAATTAAGAGTTTTTGGAAGATGGGAGGATAAGAATCAAAATGCTTCTTCCCATCTGTGAATTATGGAAATGTGTCAGATGGGAATCTGGATATAACTCAACAGATGAGCGGGAAAACAGAAGTGGTGCAATCAGTGTTTTCAACAAGACAATATGGTCCGCACTGGGTCGGTAAGCCCCCCCAGAGCTCTGACGATGGGGGGGCTTCTCCGAGCGGACCGCCTTACCGAGTTGGTTCCAAGGACCTGCAGGTCCGGTTCTCTGGACTCCAGCAGCTTGGCCACCATGTGCAGGAAACTCTCCACGAAGGGTTTGATGCTCTGGGAGTGGCAGGCCATCAGCAGCTGGTCCAGAGCCTCCATGGCGATCACCACGTACCTGAGGACAAGCAAAAAAAAAAATCCCAGGAGGGGGTGAAAGGTCGGGCTCCTATGATGAAATCGGATGTTTTCTTGGTGGGTTTGCGTTTATCTTGTTGGTCTATTCAAAAAGAAACAGGACGCAGTCTGACTTTAAAACCATAAAAAGCCTTTTTGGCATAAAACCCATTAAACCAGACACAGCCAAGAGTCTTATTTTGTACCGTAGCCAAAACACAATTGGCATAGTGTTAATTAGCTGCGGGTGACTAAATTTGCCGACTGGTTTTCTGCTGGGCTGGACTGGCCCCGGGGTGTTGGTCTGTAAACCCTGCTGCAAATGACATTAACACAGGTTTTAATGTGGCGATGCGATATATAGCCCTGCTTAGTTCACACGCTTCTCCGCTCTGGAAAAAAAACAAAATTCCTCCAATTCACTGAGAAGATTGTTCTGGAAATGATCTTATTCAAGTCCTGTCGGTGAAACATCCACCTGCTGACGGAAAGATTTCAAAATTTAATATTAACCTTCAGGGAAGAACTGAAAACTTTATTATAGTTGTTTTGTTTTTTTTTAAAAATCCCAGCAGTTTGAAAAATTATAATTAAAAAGAAAAAAAAAGAGTCAGAGTCTCAGTGTTGGTTTCTTGCTGAAATCTGCACATTGATCATTCCTGTCACTGATGGCTGCACCAACAGGGCAATATTCTCCCTTTCACTGCAATAAATGGAGTTCACTTTTAACCTCTGACTGATGTATACTCATCCATAATCGCTGATGTGAATAAGGTTTGGCTCCACATGAGCCGGTATCTGGGGCGACATGTGGGCGTAAAGCGGACAAAGCCCCCGTTACTGAGCGTCTGACGGCACGAAACCGCAGCAGCGGCTCGACTCGCACCGGTTTCTCCTCCATCTGGGAGGCGGAAGCTGTGCCAAGTCCGCCGCGGCTGCGGGGTCCTGGGCGACCGAAGCGAGGCCGAGCATACGGACGCGTCCCCCTCGGCGGACGGACGGAGGTTTTGTTTTTTTGTTTTGTTTTTTTCCAGGCGACGCCAAGCGGTTTCGCCTCGACACACGGACGACTACAGATAGGAGAGAGAGAGGGAGATGTTTGTTCCCTGGCCGTCAGCTTCGGGGGGAAAAAAGTCGCGGCCAATTAAGCATCGCGTCTGACGTTTTAATCATCTGCGCTGATTTGTCGCTGCCAATCTGTCTTTCGGAAAACACACAAGGGACGTTTTTGTCTCTCGGCTCGTTTTTATTCATTTCTGGTAGCAGAAAGCCCCAAATCGTTTCGGGGGAAATGTAAATGAAGAAAACTTTTAATATGTCGGAATCCATCCTGATTATTGATGATGTTCCTGTTTTAAACTGTATTTTAACCTTTTTTCTTGCTCAGTTTTCTCTCTCTCCCTTTGCCAGACATGCTACACGCTGCTGGGTTCAAATCTATTCTCTTCTGTTTATTTTGCCCAAAGACAAATTAGTTAATAGTTTACCGGAGTGTCCTCATCTTGCTCAAGGACAAAGCAACAGGTGGACAGGAAGAAATGGGAACCAAGCCGTCGGCTGACCTGCAGATTTTGGCATTTGTGGTGCCACGTTCTCTTATGAAAACAATATGAAATTTGGGGAAATTTAGTTTTACATCCTTTAAAAAGTTGTTTTTTGTTTTTTTTTTTGACTGCCCTTAGGATCCAGTTGTTTTAAAAACATGGCAAACATCCGCACATGAACAAATAAAAGGAGCGTCACTGTTCCAGGAATATAAGAACCTTGTAGACGAGTTATCCTGAGCCTCAGGTAAAAGGAAAAGGGTAAAAGGAATCAACCATTTACATGTTTTGATGACTTAAATATATTGAGAGTGCTGGCGCTACAGTTCCCACACTGCCTTGCACAAATGTGCACCATTACACATGAGAAATTAGCTGCTACCGGTTCCTGTTTGTCCCATAACCATGAAATGAAGCACTTGTTTCATCATCTATGTTCCTGAGGAGTCTCTTTATTATTTTTGGAGAGATTCATTGAAATCTTAACAGAAGTGTTAAAAGAGTAGATTCAGCTAATTCCATCAGCATTTGTGTTACATAGGTTTTTGTTTTGCTTTTTTTGACTGATTTAAGAAACCAAGAAAAAAACGGGGTTGTGAATTTTGAAAGAAAAAAAAAAAGAAGCATTAGCAGAACAACGTTGACGAGACTCGAGTAAAATCCTTCCTCCTCTTGGAGATAATGAAAGAACTTATCTCCTCATTTGGAACAGAAAACAAAGCCGGGGGTCAAAGACCACTCACCCGTAGCGATGCCGCACAACATCCCTGCTCAGCCTCTCGGCCAGGTACGCCCCGATCCGGTCCAGTTTCTCCGGGGCCGACACGGCATAGAAGGTCAGCTTCTCCATGTCCGATTTACTGAGGCCATCCTACAGGCGAGAAAGGGGTTGGTCCGCATTCGTTGAATTTAATGGTTAAAACATTCTGCCAAGATTCTCAGAACAGAGGGAATTTTTTTTGCCCGGAACAATCCCATCGGGTTTCCTGTTTCTGCTGCATCTCGGTCCACATTTGGGAAACCAAAAGTTCCCGTGAGAGGAATCCCAAACCCGGTGTCGATTTAAAACGGAAATTAAGGATGCAAAGAAAAACGTCTTCCGCGGAATATTTAATCAGTCTCAACTTCGGTGAAAGTGCCTTTAAAACGAGAGGTTTTTCTCTTCATTCATTAAGTCAAGCTCATTAAACGTTTCCCGAACCCTCCTCGGTTCCCTGATGGCGACATTAAAAACTAACAGGAACAGCAAATGGACCGTGAAACCGTTCGTTTTTCGGCTCCTATGCTTTCGATGACACGACCGAATTAAAACAACTGAACATCTGCAGCCACCACTCAGAAACGCTGGCTGAAACTGCTCATAATCAGAAATCGATGCGAACACAGGTCAGACTACAGGAAATGGAGAAAAAATAATCCATAATACTCCAACCGTTTTAGAGTTTTACTCTCTCATAATGGAAAAAAGGAGGCACCTGATGGACTCGGACTCAGACAATGGATATAAATATATAGCTTCCAGGTGTCACACGGATGGAGGAGGCAGCCATCCCCCGGGTGTGTTCAGCTCCCCGGGCTCTCAGCTAGTGATAATTAATTTGACAAGGTCTCGACCATTCGAGCATTTCGATTTCCCCCCGCCGCACCTGTCTGCCGTCAATAAGGCGCCTCGAGAAGATACAGGGCCAGGAAGGGGGAAAAAATGCTAAAAAGACGCTGTCTTGTGTATGGGACAAACACTGGTTAGTGTTTTTAATTAACAGGGGTCAAGGAATCAAACGGGTGAAAATAACTTGTTGTGGTCTGGTTATCAAAGCCGTGTCACGTTTAATAACCAGATTTGTCAAAGTCTAAAGCTTTCGTGTGGCTCTGCAGTCGTCCAATTTTTTTTGTGTTGCTGTAGTGGTGGTGGTGTGTGTGTGTGTGTGTGTGTGTGTGTGTGTGTGTGTGTGTGTGTGTGTGTGGGGGTCTCTGGCGCTGTCGCTGGGTCTCCACAGCAGCAGTCTCAATGCTGTGATAACAACTGGGCACTGAACGCAGTGTTAATACGCCGCCGAGGGCCCAGACTGTCGACCGCACGCCGTCCGATGCCAAAACGGTGACACTCGGACACTTGGGTCTACTGGGATAGACCCCACCATCGGCAGAGCCCAAGAGAAGAAAGCCCGGCAGCTGGACCGACGGGTTTGTCCGTCCACGAAAACTGACAACTGCTGCTCAGACAGTGAAGAAATCTGCTGTGGACCCACCTGGTCCCTTGAGGAGGATCGTATTTGGAGACCACCTAACCTTTCGCCCAGCGCCACAATCAGGTCAAAGAGTCGGAACCTTTTTCAGATTTTTAAGAATCCTATGACCTTTTCTCTGGAGCCATGCTCAGTGGCACACGTCAGCACCGATATTTTTGCGCTAATGAATACCGTTGCCTCTAGGGGGCACTAGCGGGCCCTCTAAAAAAGACATAAAAGACGAATCCGTCATTATCGAAGAGGACAGTAAAGACATCTTTAACCTGATCCAAAGGAGTGTTGTGCTACTCAGCATTGTCCAGGATGTGGAAAGACCATGGCCCCACCATCAGCTGACAGTGCAAGCTACGTTATTTGCCATGGGGGCAGTAACCTTATTTCATACAGTGATGCAGTATTTCCTCATAAGACCTTTCTGTTGGATCATAGGTGCAATCAAACCCTTTATTCACAGGCTGGTGTAGTCTCCACCAACACATAGTTACAGTCACTTGGCGGTTGATGGGGTGCCATTAAAATTCACTGGTTATTTTGCCCTTGTGTACAGTGTAGCATTATAAAACGTTTAATTTGGCTGACACACTAATTTGGAGGATGCTATAATCACAATACAATTCCCCACATGGGGACGGGCTCCGACGTCCCACATCTCACTAGAAATATCAGTAATTTAGCCAAGGGTGTGTGATTTTCGCCGTTACTTACTTTGGGGTCCTCAGGAAAGATGTTGTCCACCAGGCGTTTGTACCTCGGCCTCAGCGGCCCGCAGCAGCCGCACACACCTGCAGTAAACAGCAAAGACGTGACCATTAGCGTTAGGTTGAGCCTACTGCTGTTCAGTCATTAGCAGCTGGTGTCGGGTATGAAAATTCTCGGGGGGAAACATGTAACAGAGGAAAGATGCATGAAACTATGCTCTCTCAACTCTTTCGAGTACAGGCTACAGTACTTCTTGTCAGCAGCTAACAACTGTAGATACTCGTTCACAACATGTAACAAAAAAAGGGGCAGTCGAAGGTTGATTTGATCTTGAGTTTGATCACCGGAGGGTCAAGAGACAGGTCATTGTTTTTTTTTGTCGCAATTCAAAAAGATTTTGTTACACTGAATTTTCATTGAGATTTTGGTCTTGTTGCCCGTTTTTGTCTTTTGTAGGTTTTTCTCATGGCTGAAATTCACGAAGCTTAGAGACTTAACATAAAACCGGCAGGGCTGACGCAATTTAAAAAAACAGAAAAATAATATCGCCGAGCTTGTCGTGACCAGAGCATGACGTGCGTTTCCAATCTGGTAAAAACTCCTCAAACTTCCCAAGTGTCCGCATGGATTTGTTGAGAGTTCCCCCCTGATCGTTGACTGTGAGCGTCTGAGCAGAGTCTTTGGTGAAATGTCAATGTTTCGGTGAGCGGGCGGCAGGACCACGACGGAAAGGTCACAGCAGCATTCAGCTCCTCTGACGGACAATCAATGAAGGAAGGATCCGTCAAGGATCAGAGACTGAACTTCATCAAGCTCCGCACAAGCGATTTCAGAAGAGGCACACGGAAGCACAACTTGTGCCATGGAAGCTCTGTTATGAAAGTTAGAATATCGAAAAAATAACGACATTACGACGACCACATGGAGATCGACAAGGAGAGCTTTTCTGTGACGATCATGTGCCAAAGTTAGTTTTTCCCTACAAAATTGGGTAAAAGTTTGACATTTATATGTTTATTTTACTGTAAACTGCTATAATTTCAATTCAAGTGTAAAACAATTGATATATGAGTAAAAGCTTAATAATAAAAAATTAATAATGGCTGAACATTTATTTGTTAAATGGAGCATGGGGGGGGGGGATAACAACCGCTAATAAACTCAACCCAGCTACAGTAGCTGACCTCAAAAAACTGCCTCTATTTCATTAGTATCATGCTACTTTCTTTGGATCTTCACCAGAGAACATCTGTAAGATTATTAGGAAATAGCAGACTCGTGACACGAAGCATTGCAGATTTTTATGTAGAAAGCTGCAGTGATTAGTTAAACTGGGAAGTAAAAAAAAACAAAAACAAACAAACAAAAAAACTGTAGGATTTTGTAAAAATTGCAGGAACTGCTTGATCTTGCAGAGATCTTCCCAACTGCTTGATCATACAGTCATGAGGGAAATGTGGGATTGGAAAATTCAGAATATCATTAATTGAAAGTTGAATATTCAACATACCTAAAATAAAATTAAAAAAAACAAGGCCAGTCTGTTTAAACACTGTTCATCTGGTGTTAAAGCAGTAAATCATGTTCAGCAGGTTCTATGTCAACTGCATTCATCTTCATTACCTGTAAGAATCGCCTCTACCGCCTCCGACTTAGAAATTACCTTGGGGGGGGGGGGGGGGGGTTGTTTCCCTAGAGCCCCTGCTCCGGCTTTTTATAGAGCCCCTGGTGTGCCCCTCACCTCTTGGGAGAAGTTAGGTTCACCTCAACACCTCCAGAGTCTGGACATTAATCATATCAACGGCTCGTCGCCAAGGCAACCTCTCAGCAGCCTCGGCTCTAAAGCGTTCATTATGGAATCTGCAATTACCCACAACATTAGGGCACGGAGCAATAGGGAGCGCGGGGGGGGGGTGCAGTGAGAGTATTAGTGTGAGTGGACTAGTTTAATGGAATTCAACGCTGAATGTGGAGATCTGAGGTGGTGGATCCAAGTCCACCAGGGTCCCCAAAGGTGAGACTCGCCACTCAGGTAGCCATCTTGGTGACGCTCTAATGGCAGAAATTTTAAGAAAACAACAAGAATATGAGCAATTTGAAGCAATCGTAACGTCACCCTTGGTTTTCTCTACCTCGTGATGCGAATGACGGAATAATGCGCCAACCGCCGGACAGATCCCTGCGCAAAGAGGGGACTAATGTGTCAAGTGACCGACCGGAGCTCCAGGTTTCACAGCCCAGACGGTCTTTGAGTCGATCCAGGTGCCGCTTTTCGTGGCCGATGAGACGGGGAAACGTCCAGGAGAAGCGGCTGATACCCGAGAGAGGATGGTGACACCGAGGCTGAGGCCCGATTGGTCCAACAACATGGTGTCATTTTACAAGAAGACCAACGAGTCAATGGCACAAAGCCACCGAAGTTTAACCCTTTAGGACCTGCAGATTTCGACCTATTGAGGTCAACAGCCACAATCAAGCTGAGAGTTTCGAAAGTAATCTAACCTTTAAACATGGGCCGTTACAGCTGCATTTTCATTTTCTTTTTAGCAGACGTTTTTGCTATTCGTCCCAGCACTAATACTGTTTTAAAAGACTTCTGTTTTCGGTCTGGGCAGAGACATTTGCTGTTTCAAATTTACCTCTGAACAGTCATCAGGATCAGGTAGAAGTATCAGGAAATAACGGTCAAGCTAGCACACCTGGTTTTCATTGGCTGTTGTTTCCTGACAGCTGCACCTGCTCCTCGTGGTGGTTTTAAAGAAAAAGAGGCTGAAACAACAAACAAGCCTCAGTCCTCTGCTGAAGTTCCTCTGCTCTCTGAAATATCTCTATACAGTGATAATGCTGATTTAGTCGACTGAAAGTTCGGCATAACCACCAGGTCATTTTCATGGGAACACAGACAGAAACTGGACCATCAGTCTGAGAACACAAAAACCTGCAGGTGAATTACGTCCACTCGAACCGCGTGATGTCTGGAAATCAGTTAAAACTCACACTGGCTGCAGCGTTTGCCATCTCTCGTCTCAAAGCGGCGATTGATCGGCTGACGTCATCAGGGGCCGATGTCGTCACCCCCCCAGCTCAGAGGAGGCTTAAACGTCTCCTGAAGGATTTAAAGTCACTTCCCAGGAATACACTGTAAATCTCTTTTTTTCCAGGAAAACGCTTTCACTTATTCAACTCGCCAGAACCAGAGCTTGATTTCAAACCATAACTTGGGGACGGCCAATTTAAAAAATATATATATTGCGTATTCTCATCTTGTGCCATTATTGTCTCATATCTCATATTATCGGGTAATATTTTCTATAGAGAGAAGTTCAAAGGCATCTCTCCTTGCTGCTTATCTGGGATAATGGCTGTGTGCTTCTTCATGAAGGAAGAAAAATGATAAGGTTTACTTTTCTGGGTGGTTTCTAGGCACAGGACTGTGGCTCCTGGACATATTTTGGGCTTTGTCCCGCACTCAAAGCCAATCCAAAACTTTAACGTCACCTCCAGCACACATCAACACAGACGCACATTAGCTATAAAGGTCACCTTCCTGCAGTCATTTGGTTTTTCCAGCGGGAGGCAGTGAATTCTGGCAAGTGATTGAAAATCTGGTAAGGGGCGTATTTTGGTAGGAACCCGCTATTCGCCTCGGGAATAGATCCAAGGTCACTATATTTGAAGAGGGATGAGGGTCTGAAAAGGAAAAAAAATCTACTGAACAAGTAGAAAAAAAAAACAAACAAACAAAAAAACCTTGCTGGGTTGAAAATATCTTATTTAATGCTAAATTACAGCAACATTATGGAAGCCTGACCTGTTTCTTTCAAATTCAACCTTCACACTTGAGGAGGCGATTATGCATAAATGTATACAAACACACACACACACACACACACACACACACACACACACACACACACACACACACACACACACACACACACACACACACACACACACAGGGCTGTCGCAGCATGTGTTGCGCCTGGACGCCGAGCACGAGCCGAGAACACCTGGGAGGCCGCGGCCCCTCCCGCGCGAGGCGTTCAGGAACGGCAGATGGATCGGCCCCGGGGACGGAGCCGCCGAAGACGGAGGCGATGATATGACAGCTTTCTATTTCCAACCTCATTATTCTGCCTCTGAGTCGCTCCTCCACAGCCACTCGGGGTGGAAATGAATCGTCAGTAATGGGAGTTTGGGAGTGTCTGACTGAGGGTGTGTGCGTGTGCAATGATATAACACCGCCTTACGCCCGGAGGTGAACTCTGACTCCGCATGGCACCAAGAAAATGTTGGAAACCGTCACAGGTTTGATTCCAGGTATTAAAAAGTTAAAGGATACGTCTGGTGATATCCTGGCTTTTTTTTTTTTTACCCCTCAGATCCAAACCAATAATAAACCAATAATCAAGTTTACCTACTAACAATATTATGTGTTTATCTCAGCCTCATATGTCTGATTTTCCTTTTTGCCACAGATGCTCCCGTTGTTTCCAGAAACTATTATAACACATCAGTGATTCACACTGTTGCACTGGGTCAAATGTTCCTTCCTCCATCATCATGAACGAACACACACACACACACACACACACACGCACGCACGCACGCACGCACACCGGCCTGCTGCAGGAAACACTCACTACGGCATCGAACATGGATTAATCCACTGCTGAAAATGGTTCCCAACTAATTCATTATTTACTTCAAATTTTTTAATAAACAAAGAGACAGTGAGTAAAATGATTTTAAAAATTGAAACTAAATATTCGCGAGGTATTTCTGAAGATTTCCATCTTCCATAGGAACCAATGAGCTCAGAGCCAGAGACTGAGGAGGGAGGTCAAAAGTGTCAGGAGATAAATAAGAGCAGCACTATGGTGTTTTTAAGGTTTGACGATATATTAAGGTTAAAAAATCTTTGAATTTTACAGGCAATAAATTGACGTATTTTGCCCCTAAAGACACAAATGAATTCTGACAAGAAGTCAAGAGAGGTTTTGAAGCCTGAGATTATGAATTTACTTCATTTAAAAACAGACTTTCAAGGATCAGCTGTGTGTCCCGTTTACCATAGAAACCGATGATCACGATACTCCAATAATCTTTAGGTAAATGATGAATATTCTCCAGCTGCAGCTTCTCATGCCTCAGGTTTTTTGCTGCGTTCTCTGTTTCATATGGTCGTAAACCGAAGATCGTTCAGCTCTGGACGTCTGGTCGGGAAAAGGAAAGCAAGACGTGGCCTCTCCCTCTGTTAAAGGAGCGTTTTCAGTTTAGTGTTGGGGTTTTTTTGACCAGGTCCAAACAAGTATTGGATCAATGGATAATGGACGTAACTGTCATTGGCAGCTCGAGTCCTGTTAAATTATCTGCCATCGTTTTACAGCGTTTTGTTTCGTTTTTTGGCCTCAAACAGACGCCTTTCCCACGTTCTGTGGTTGACTTCATTCAGCCGCGGCCAATCTGTTTGTTTCACGTAGAGGCTGGGGTGGGGGCGGGGCAGGGAGAAATGAATGACAGCAGCTCCGCATTACATTAAATCCCATTCTGGCTTAGAGCGCCGCGGCTTCGGCACCGTAATAGGGGCGATGCATCAATTTGAGCGTCCAGCTATGGATCTGCAGAGAGCGGCCATATAATCACGGCCCAGAGAGGGGGGGGTTGGCGGCAGCGGTGGTGATGGTGGGGGGGGGGCGCACTTCAGATGGAGAGATTGCTGTGGTCACCGGGGCTGATAAATTACACCCCCAACAAACCAACTCGGCCGGCAGAGAGACCATTACTGAGGACCGAATTCATCATCCCGCGGCGGCAGAACACAAAGGAAGAGGGCGGGCGCACACCACGCTGAGCGAATGGACCGCCGAGGAACCGAACCCCCCCCTAAAAAACAGGTTGTGTGGCGCAAACCGAACCGAAATTATTGCATCAGTTACACATACACCTAAAAAGTTCCCTGGATCGTTTCTACTGATGTGTTACGTTACTGCCAGTGGACAGTTAACATCGACCATCAGCACTGTGCATGTGTGGACTTTGACGGTTTCATTTGAGACACGTGACAGGAAGTTCTTGGAAAACAGCCTTGTGAAAACCAAAAGGTTGGACGACGAATCTTGAAAATCTGTATAAATATGGAAGCAAAATTAAGAGGAAAAAAAGGATGGTTGTCCAGCTGCTAAGGCCCTTGTTCAGTAGAATCTGTACCCGACTAGACTCATAATGGTTAAGTGTTTTTAACCCATATGAGTAATATCACAACATATGGCAGCAGTTTTGCGTTTGACTCGATGGTGACACTTTTCAGTATCAACACCGAAACTGAAACTGTCAGTTTTTTCTTGACTCTTTTATACGATTTCATTAAACTTTATTCATTTTAAGTGTTAATGATGCTCTGCTTTATGTAAAATGTTTCGAATTGGTTCTGTTTTAAAGGTGCCACATTAATAAAATTGCCTTTTCTTTTTTTTTTTTTTGAATAAACACTGAACGTGAGCGGACCGGGCTTGGGGGGGCTGACCTACCAGAGTTCAGCCTGTTGGGGGTTCGGCTGTAGGTGAAGGCTCCGTCAGCCTCAGTCTGAGGAACCTGCCTGTACCTCCTCAGGACCCCGGACGACGGCATGATCGGGATCCGATCCAGCCTCCTCTTCCAGTCTTCACCAGGTCGGACACGGAGTCTTCGGGTCCCAAAGGAGCGACCAGCTCCTCCGGACTTCACAAGTAAAGCAAATCCACCGCAAGAGGATCAGTCGGGTCTTAATTTCTCCCGGAAAACTTAAAAGATAGAGCTCATGTATGCACCGCACCTCACCAGGTGAGACCATCCTAGACTTGGCTCCGCCCCCCCACCCGGACTCGACCTGCCATGGGTCATCCCTCTGATGGACACTAGGCTCAGCCAATGGGATGCCCCGCTCGGGCCTGGTGTGTCTGTGAGCAACCTGGGATTAATCGCTCATTCTCCATGAGAAGACGATACGCCGCGGGTCTATGTTGGGGGGGGGGGGCTCGGGTTACTGGCCTGTGTGTTGAGAGGAAAAATGTGATCTGGTGCAGAGAGGAGGACAAAAAAAAAAAAAACAACCTTTAAAGAGGCCTTGAAAACTCCTGGGACTTCACACGAACAATAATTATGGAAGAAGTGCTCAAGGGAAAGGGACAAGAACAAAGGAACCAGAAAGTTCTCAGTGTCCAGGGGCAGGTGCCATAACTGGGCTGGTGAGCGTCGGATCTCTGGACATAACAAGGACAACTGGTTCCCTGAGTGAAAATCAACATAAACATGTTTACTCGTCCTGGTGCATCCTTCACGAAACGTGAAACTGAATTAAATAAGGCAGTTTATTAATTTTAGCAGGTTATTGGTGAGATTCAGATGCATTTGCATGCTAGGAAGCACAACTTGTTTAATGAAGTGCCATTCAATTTACTACAGGAAGAAAAAATAAATAAATAAAATTACAGCCTGACTTATGACTAATAAAGCTTAAATATGCCAGGCTTGGTTCATAAATACAGGAGTGTAGGGGCAGTATTGATTCAGGCTCAATGGTAACCAGGTGCTGCAGGTCGCTGCCGGTGCCACCGTTACAGGTGGAAAATGCCTTTCGCATTCAGCCTAAATGTAATGAAGACTGAAGCTTTATTCTTTTTCAGGATGAGGCCGAGTGGCACGATACCGTATCAGGAAAGGAAAATGTAACGAAAGAACAGAGCAAATGTGAGAGTAACCGAGTCATAACTCAGTCAGTAACATGACGTCCATCACAGGCGCCTCACTGTGGCAGGAATTAGTCAGGTTCAGTCCCGCTAACACTGATAAACTGGTATATTTCCCGATTTAATATTGTGCCTTTTTCAATGGCTGCTGTAAACACTCGGTTTCAGGGTTTATTTTCCCACTGTTCACTTCGAGCCTACAGACATGGTTCGGTTATGCATTAAGATTAAGACGTAACAACTGTAGGTTAAGCAACTTCTAAGACCCTCACTGCTTTAATGAAAACAAAAAATAACTGTATTTCTGTGAATAATCCAGCTCCATGTGGGGATTTGCATCGAATCTGTCCAGATGCTGAGAGCTGAGGGTTCTGTCTCGTGTTTCCACCGCCACCTCCGTCTTTACTCCGGCCGCAAGTATCCAAACAAAAGCTGCGGCGCCACGGTAAACCTCATCTTCAATGGCACTGTGCACTTTAATCTGCACCTGGACCGTCCGCAAGGAGCGTAATCTAGGAGATTAAAGAGCACCCTCGGCCCTGCTGATTAATTCGTCGGCCTTTGACAAGCAGATGAAAGCCATGACGGCGCTCCATTGCCCGCACTTTCGGTCCGCGGCTCGACAACATCGTTCTAACCACGCCTTTGTTGTTTGGTTCAATTTTATTCCAGGATCGGAGACAGGGGTGCAGATTGTTAGCCCCCCCCCCACGGGCGCTGACACTGCTCGCTGATGCATCGTCATCCCTGGAGATGAGAAAACATTAATAAATAAAGTGGAGTCTGTGAAGTCACGGGGCGGGAGTCTGATCGAAGGTGATGGGAAGCAGAGCGTGGAGGGAAAACACCTCTGGAAAAAATGATCTGGAGTCAAATCCGGGCATAACCACAGCAATGTCTCTGAAGGACGGCGGACGAGGAAGGATGCACCTAAGGCCACGACCGCAGGTCCGTTCGAAGATGCCTGGGTCGGCCTGGGTCGGCCGCCGCGGCAGCTGAAAACATTTAAATGAAGCTCTAATAACACCGCTGGAAGGACGAAACAGCTGAACGGACAAGGATGATGTGGAAAAGAGGCCAGAAGCATAACGTTTCTGTCCGTTTCATGTATTAGTGCGAGGAAGATTAAAGTCTCCTCAAGTCGCCTGCTTCATGCACATTATGGTTTATTTATTGAGCCCGTTTCCACTGAACTTCGTTGCACGAACTTTGCTACTTTTTGGCTTCATTTGTTATACACTGGTTTTTTTTTGTGAGCAAACTGAAGACACTAATAAAAACAGGAGGATGAAACACACTGTCTTTGACGATGCTGCTACGTAGCTTCATAGCTACAGCTAGCTCTGTTCACTGGGCACCGCTGGCTGTTTGGGCGATTGAACCTTGAAAACATCCTGAAGTTTAAATACATCTAAATTCAAACCCGGAAAAACCATTCATCATTCAACTGACACCAATTGAAGTGCAAGTATATGATATTAACTTCTAGACTTACAAAACAATTGCTTATCTTCTTACTGGGTGATGGATGCAGCTAACAATTGTTGTCGCTATCATTTAATCATTCGATAATTTTCCCGATTAAACAGTTATTTGTTTGGTCTAAAAAAAGTCCATCTTAGTTCCGCGGAGTCGAAGGTGATGTCTTCAGATGTGTTGTTGTGTTTGACCAACTGACTAAAACCCAAAGATATTTGGTTTACAACGATATAAAACAGACCAAAGCAGTAAATCATTATGTTTATGAAGACAGAACCAGGGTATAAGTAGCAGTTTGCTTCAAAAACGACTTGGACGATTTACCCAATTATCAAAATAGCACCAAAACGAAACAAAACGAAAGTACTGGATGGGATACCTAGTCTATACTTACAAATGTGACCCAGACTAAAGTTTCCTGACTTGACCCCCACGGGACACCGGCACTAAAAAGACTGACGTCGGTTTTTGACAAAAAAAAAAAAAAAAAAAAGATCCAACTTTCAAGCGAGCAGTGAAGAATCGTGACGCCGGGCTATAAGAGAAAGTCTGGCTCCGACCATTTTAAACTATTAAAGCAACGGCTGACAAAAAGAGTTTCCTCATTAGGGTCCAGGACCGTGGAGTCTGTGCCTGTCTGTTACATTTACGAATTTACACGTGAATATCTGAATTTTGCAGAAGGCCTGAGTCCCTGCTTGGCTCCGAGCGGCTGGTGGGCTCATTGACTTGCATTGCCACGTCCTGCTTTTGAACCTTGAGGAGATGCATGCGGAAAAAAAACAAAAAAAAAAACAGATGATGACCCATAAATTTATCGGCCTGGCCATCGCTCTGCCCCGGCCCTGGCCAGACGGAAATCTAAATTTATACTGCTTAAAAAAATTAAAAATAAACAAATCAGTTTGTGTTCTCCGTGGCCTGGAATCTGGGCTCAGCAGGACCAGATGCGGGATTTGTCCTCAGCAAGGACACACACAAAAGAAAAACACTCCTCAACATCTCTTTCACAGCTTTTATTTATCAAAAGGAGTCTGGGGCTGAAGGTGTCTTATCCTGTTAAAATCACCACAGGTGGATAGGAAAAAAAAAAACCTCCAGGCTTTACACTGTAGCTTTTTTCTTTATGATAGATTCTTTCCAAAAGTACTGATGTATGAAACTTATCTTTCATAGCTTTAAGTTTCTCCTACAAAGGGATTTTTTTTTTTTTGGACTTTGGCTCCCATGAGTATTTATTCTGTAGAAATACTATTACGGTGAATACAACAGAGACGAGAAGCTTCCAGGTCATTTCAGGGCTGACTTTTTTTTGTTTTTCGGCTTTGTCGGTGCTGCACTGGAAGGTTGAGCCCGACGCCCGACGCCCGTCGACCGTTCTCTGACTGAAGCAGAAGTGGAAGCGGCACAACCTCGTCATGGCGCCACAAAGTCTCCAAAAGAGGAAGTCGAAGTGGAGTGTTGGGCACTTAAATCTGGCGGCTCTGACGCAGCAGACGTCGGCTTCATGCCATCTCTTACAGTCAACTTCTCTTTTTTCAGGGGTTTTTGAACCATGACCATGATCTTTCCTTCACCTTCACATCAGCCAAGTTTTTGTGCCTAAATCAAACTAACCCTTCACTGTAGACATGGCAGATAAAGAGTCATGAATCATTTTTTATATCCGTCATGTGTAGCACATTTGTCCCATTGGTAGAAGCATCAGTTGAGTCTCAGCCCTCGGTCAATTACAAACAACATATTTCTGTTATATGGTTTGCTGGGTTTCCATATATTCAGTTACCATTCACCACAGAGCTGGAATAAACTTCCACGCCAAAAAGAGATTAAATCTAGATTTAAAACGTACTTGTTCTCCGCCTGGGACTGAACCTCAATAAATCACTTTAATTATCTACACTACATCACACTTACATTTTCATCTATCTTGAATGTTTCTGTTTTTATCTTTTTAATTTATTTAATCAAATCTTTTTTTTTTTTTTAGTCTAATTTAATGCCGTAGTATCCTCCTATGCTTCCTTAAATTGCATAAATGGTTTATGCAAAGTAGATTCAATTGCCTCCGTGTATCAAATATGTAATATATATATAAATAAACTTGCCTGGTTCTATTCTAATTGCCTTTTTCCACCCACGGCTCCCACTGCACAGCTGGTCGTCCACCGCAGGAAATCTCTCTTTTATTTTCATATTTCTAAGTTTTTAGCTTCTCTCTGTCCCAGGCCTTTAAATACCTTCATGACGACGTTCAGAATAATCCTGGTCCGGGGACATAAACTTCAACGGGAAGTTGTCCAGTTTGGGGCATCGCGGAACATCACGATTGGGATCTGGAGTTTGCGCTTATATCCGATTCTTCCCGCACACGCCAAACTAAGATGGCTTTATTAGGTCTCTTACTCTGGGGGTGTGGGGGGGTATATCTGCTCCACTTCAAGCCTCAGACAGAGGTTATTCATTGACATTTCCCATTATTCACACAGTGGAGCGATTTCAGATGGATTCGAGGGTATCAGATATTGTCGTCTCGAGCACATTCGCCTCCCCTGTGGCGCTGCCTTATAAACATTTAGCCAGTGACCAGAAAACACTCTGCGCCCAGTGATAAATGTGTTATGTTCAAATTGAATTATGATCTCACCGCAGATAGTGGATTTGTTGGGGAGGTGCTGGAAAGCTCAGTATTTCTAATTTAAATATTCATGTGGAGCAGACAAAGGGATAAACTGAATCAGATGAAACCCAAGGTTTCACATTTCCCAGACGAGGAGGAGGAGGAGAGAAATTCAAGCTCTCTGGAAACGCTCAGGTGATGAAGTATGAGATGTCATCTTGGATTCTTGTCACCACAAATAAAAAAGCACAGTTAATTAAAACACCTATGACAAAGACTAATAAGTAACAAAGAAGATTAAAGTTCTTGTAAGAATCAGTCATTTTACTTACTTACTGTTTTCTAACATTTTAGTTGAAGGTTTGAGTTCATGTGCGCGCTTAAATATAAAAAGGGGAAAAATCAACCTTTTATTACTTAATGCATTTCAGTGTGTTGAAGCCCGACGAAGGCCGCAGCGTGACCAAAACACGTCGGTGTGTAGGCGCAAACCAAAGGGCGTCTTTCACAAAACCCTGAAACTACTTCATGATTCACTGTGAAATGTGGACATACCAACAAATTCAGCAGAAGACAGACACTGAGATGCAAACCCAGCGCAGACAATTAAAAAGAAAAAAAAAAGATAAGAAAAAAGATAAACGACAAGCTCTACGCCTCGGATGGCGTGAGGACGATTTCCACCACCGCGAGGAAAAAAAGGGAAGCAAAAAAAAAAAACGGTAATTCTTCGGCCAAAAAATACTATATTACAATATAAGGCAGGATAGACAGAAGAGACTGCAGCCAGTTAACAATGATCTGGTTTGAAAAAATTAAAAAACTTCTGCGTCGAAGTTTTTGATGAAAATTGGCTTAATCTGGTTAAAAAGTTAATTATTTAACAGTATAGTTTACATACAAATGTTAAAAACACCGAATAACTATTGGAAATTGAACAAATATCAAATGGTGTAGAAATTACTTTTAAAGACATTTTTTAAAACGTTCGTTTCAATGCAATTTTAGCTCAGGTTTAACAGACAGAATAAAAAATCAGGTCCTAACTGGTTCTAAATTTTCAGAAAAAGATGCTTCTGGCAGAATAAGGCCCTCAAATCCATCATCATCTCAACTTGGCGTCTGGACTACGACAGTCTCAACGAACGACCCACAAGACCCGTTGAGGTCTGAAACCAACAGGCCGCCTTCGGGACACAGCAAGACCATGCGGTGGGGGGCGAAATTTTAAAGTTTCCAGCAACTCGCTGAGTCCATGGCGCCGGGGATTGATGCTGCTCGGGAGGCCAGCAGGGGTCCTACTCAGTACCGGTGAATTCTGGCTTATAAATGTGGACCCCAAGAGTACGTCCAGTCACATCCGGGCCTTTAGAAACACATTAAAACAGAGGCTCCCCTTGCTGTACCCGGCCGTTCCATCAGTCCGCCACCAAGGGGGGGCTAATGGCGACCTGTTTGAAGAACAACTCCGATGGCCAAGCCCAGGAGATCCATCGAAAGCGGCGGGAGGGGGATGATGGCAAATCGACTGAGGAAGGGAGGAGGAAGTGAAGGAGAGGAGGAGAACAAGGGAGCAGGATGTAAAAGAGGAGAGAAAGGGAAGAGCAAAAGTTAAAATGAAGGAGTGAATGAATGAGGGAGACAAAGAAAGACAGAAAAAAGGGATGAGACAATAGAAAAGGAGGAAGAAAGTGAGATTGGAGGGAAGGATGGAAGGGATGAAGTGCAAAGGACACATCTCAAGAGAAAGCAGGGATGAAGGGTTGAACAGATGAGACACAGGAGGTCACGAAGGAGGGAAGAAAGTGCTTGAAGAAAGGAGAAAAAAGGGAGAGGCAAAAGAAATGAGACTACACAAGGATGGAGAGAAATAATTAGGAGGAGAAGACAAAAGAAAGGAAAGCTAGAAGGAGGAAGACGGGAAGAAGGGATGGAAGGGTGGACAGACGGACGGACGGACAGATGGGAGGATGCGGTGAGAGAGGAGGCCGGTGAGGCTAAAAGGTGACAAATGAGCCCAATATAAAGTCTGTTGTCCCTCCCCCATCCCTCCCCAGTCCCTCCCCCGTCCCTCCCCCCTCCAGCCCTCGGACGGCGAATTTCTGAGGAGACACGGGTCGTCAATCTGACGTCTGAAAACAAACTTGAGTCTACGGGCGACGCCTCGTCCAGCAGCGACAAAAAAAAAACAACAAAAAAAACGTATTTATCGACGATAGTATTTTCTGAAATCGGTTCGGGCTGGGGGGGGGGGGGGGGGGGTAATGAAAGTCAACCACCCAAACATCTCCCCTCACCAGCCCAACAAATCAGCCTCAATCTCAAGGGGTGGAGCTCTGAAAAAAAAAAATGGAGCCGATAAAAAACGAAGCAGGCTGGCGTGGGGGGGGCGCTGAGCCACAGTTACCTGTCTAAGCCTTTTATCCAAGGAGGGAGAAGGAAGGACAGGATTTAGCTGGAGATCTCTCTTCGTAAATCCTCAGCCGCCTTCAGCCGTTTATGTTTCCGGATTATTCTCAACGCAGCTCGGCCTTTCTCCGCTAGGCGAAAGGAAGGGAGGCGGCTTGGACTCGCTGACAGGAAACGCCACGTTAAAGGACATGGGAGTCGAGCAGTTTTATAAACAGAGCTACTGACCTTCTAGGCATCTTTTCAACTGGTTCCCAGCTGGTTTTGGGTTGTGGCCCGTTCTATTCTTCTGCTATTATGCTGATGAGATGCGAGCAGTTTAGCCAAAGAGGGATGTTCCCTTTTATTTTAACAGGCCCTGAAAAGGTCAAACCATCCGGTACCTCAGAAAAGAAACTGTTTTTTCAAAATTTGAGAAAATCATCAAAATCCGAAGATAATTTTACATAGCAGAAATGTTTGTTTCCTAACCCATACAATAGTATTACTCATTTCGTGGCTCCTAATATTCACCTTACTACCTTACTACCCCGTCTGGGGGCCCTTATTTCTTGCTATTGATATATATCATTATATGAGACATAAGCCTATCTTGCTTTATTTGCTCTTGTCACAACTGACCAGCTTGAGGTTGTAGCCGAGTCGTCCGCATATTTTAGTCTGAAAAGAGAAGCAACGCACATCAAATTTGTCCACTTAAGGTTAGAGATGCTACGATCGACTGCCGCTTATGTTCCCGTGTTTTCAAAGTTTCAAAGTTGACGGTTATTTTTTTTGTTTTTCTATCTACAACACTATGAGACGGTGATATAGTGGGACCAGTGCCACATTCACACCTCTGGGCCTCATCTGAGTAGTTCAGGACCAACCGAGTCCACGGGGATGAAAAAAAAAGGCATCAAAGGACGTTGTTTTCTATCCACCGAGCCTTCAGATTCACATCGGCTAGCAATGGGGAGTTTGGGCTGAGTGATGGAGGAGCCGCAACACACTGTGAGTATCAACCCCTCAAAAAATGTAGATGGATCAATACCCTGCTTTCCTTTTCCCAATGTTGCTGAGGAATGTGTCTGTCAAAGGAAAAGGGAGAAGAATCGCTGCGACACAACTTTTCTCCACAGATGCAGGTCCCCTGTCCTGAACCTAAGGAATGAAAGGCGACCAATAAAAAAAACGCCTCTTGCAGGCGGGAACTGGATCCGATGACCAGACTTTACCGTAACAGCGGGGACAACTGAGCTGAGGCCGAGTACGGGAAGCGCCGGAGGAACTCGATCCTAAACCTTTTAGCGGCCGGTTCCTCCCTCGGATCTAATTGCCAAATATCTGAATGAGGCCATTTTGATTGTTCTTGTATTATTTATTCCAGCAGGAGTTTCAGAAATATCTTCAAGGGCTGTAACAGATATTCTGGGCTGGATTTATTCCGGCGCCATTTTCCAAACAGGCAGAACAGCACAGGGACTCAACACATTTTCCACATTTCACGGTTTCAATTTCTCAGGGAAAAAAATGAAAACAAAAGAAAACAAAAAAAACCCAAAAACTCCTCTGAAACAGCATTAAAACCATCGGGGCAAACCTTCTGCTGAATCGCTGACTAACTGTACCCAGCAGCCACAGAGCATCTCCGCCAGATCAAAAAACCGAGGGTCAGTGTTTGGTTCAAAAGCACGAAGCCAGCAAAGGTCAGAGTCGCCCTCCGATTCCGGCAGGCCACCGACGAGGCCCCCGCTCGGCCTGAGTCTGGGAGTTTTCGAGCAAGGTCATCTCCTGCAGGGAAGCCTCGATGTCTCGACGAGGCGGCGAGCGGGCGGCCAAATCAACGGCGTTCACTGTCTAGGAAACGCCGCTGAAAAACATCTGCTCCCCCCGAAACAACTCTGGTAAAGCAAACCAGCGAGGTGACAGACTTTGAGTTCTCTGAATTATTGTTAGCTATTTATTTCTATTTAATCTATTGCATCGTGCCACGGCACAGAATAGGCTTTTCAAAGCGCCCCGACAGAAGACGTCGAGCAGCAGCGGATTCAAATATCACCGAGCAGCGGCCACAATGTCAATGAGGCTGTGGTCTCCGACGCCGTGAGCTCACGCGGTTACACGCCGTCGACGCTCAGGAGGTGAGGTGGAGCCGAGACTCGTCGACATATGAGGGAAAGAAAAAAAATTTCATTCTGACCAATTAAAAAAAAAAAAAAAAAGCACCAGATTAAATCGGAACTGTGATTAAATTGTGGTTTTCCTTTTTTTTTTTTATGAGCTGCCTCAGCTTACCCTCATTATAATTAAAACTAATTAAAACTATTCAGAAAGTTGGGATGTGAATAGTTTATTTTTCTTGCAGCAGATCCACTCTATTACCCAAAGAGGACGGGCTTCTTAAAATGTAATGCACACGAAGTGTGTGCAGCACTGCATTTATTTATATTTATATTAGTGCTTGAGTGGAACCCTGCATCTGTAATAAACGTTTCAAATCAGGATCAGAGATTAAAAACACAGCCCTAGTCAAAATGTTATCAGTAGAGGCACATGACGTCAGGAGAGAACCGCAAAGAGACGCGACGACGGAGGACGAACGGAGCTCTGCCGCGGCCCGAGGACGCAGGAAGACTGTGGCGATGCGGCAGAGGGGCAGTGGTGGCTAGCGTCCGTCGGTAGGCTGAAGCAGCGGCCATGCAAATACCATACAGTGTACAAGCGACAGAGCTTGTCAGGCGGCTACACGAGGCACTTTTACCTCCAAAAAAAATAAAAAAAAAACTTTGTAGTTGACTGAAAGATGCAGCTCCAATCGAGCAATGACGCCGCTCAAACAACAAAAAAACAACTGTCTATAGACTGGAGTTCATATCTCTGTGTATCAGCCTGAAGTTTAAAATCTGGAAAACCAAAGAGAGCCTCATGAAACCTGTGGATTTGTACCGCGTGCTACAGAAATACCGCAGATTTACGGCACGTTTACAGTGGAGGAGCCACCAAAAGGGGCCTCAGGCAGATTTAATCCGAGATCTGCAACCATCACGTCTCTAGCGGAGCTGAGCACCAGGTGATCCGAGCCTCCAAACTGTGACTTTTAAAGCTCTAGCGCTGTTTCCAGGCGACCGCGTACGGAGGCGGAACCCATGGCAGACAAAGGCACTCACCTCTAACATTTGACGCAAAAAGGCCGACTCTAATCGTTTGACAAAACGCAGAAGCGTCTGGCTACAGCTCAAAGCACCAAAAAACAATCTCATTAAATAATGCAAAACAAACTGGTGTCATAAATCAGAAAAATAACAACATCTTTGCTCAGAAAAAAGCCTCAGTGATCAATACTTAGTGTAATAACTCCAATTGTTTATCACGGCCTCACTGGATCTTGGCATGCTCAGTCAATACGTGATCAATACCTTATTAGGTTTAATCTGTGTTTGTGAAGGAATTCAACAGATATGTCAAGAAGCTGCGAGGAGCTGAGGAGGTTTCAGACCCAACATGAGATTCAGTGACTGTGCAGTACGCTAGTTTTTGTTTTTATTTTTCTTCAGTTTAACCAGTCTTTGCTTTAATAAGCTGTTTTCTTGTGAAATAAACTGAGCAACAACGACAGGCTCACGTTCCCGGACCGGACTTCTGCATGGTGGTGATGCGGGTCACTCGCTAAATGTCTGATGTTTCAGTTTATGAGTGGCGAGGCTTTCAAGTCAGAAACGGCCTTTTAAGATAGGGTCTTGCATCTTTTAAAGCTGCAGCAAATCCAATTAACTGGGACGGCCTCTGAATGAATTTCTATCAGCAATCAAATCCTCTCAATCTGCCAGAGACCGAATTAAACTGATCACGTTAGGCCCTCGGCCATCGGTATATCAATTAATCCAGCAGCAAACAAGGAGATTCCAGGAACTCGGCATTCTGGGAAGCGTGGGGGTCTCGAGTCAACCCAGTTTCATTTGGAAATCTGAGGGCATCAGGCCTTTGCCGCCCATCTAAGGCCGTCGTGAGCATTTATGCTCCTTCGCTGGCATCACTCTGTGTTGAGTTTCTTCGCACCATTTTCCACCAGTTGTTTGGCAACTGAAACCGAGCAGATCTCGACAGAGTCGGAGCTGATGGACATTGAAAAGCAGTTTTAGCTTTTCCTGAATTTACTGCGACGCGGAAACTAAAGGACACGTCGGAGGAGACGTCTGTACGGCGGCGAAGGAGGAGGAGCAGGAAATACGACACTATCAGGCCGACCAATCACAGCTCTTATGGCCTGCATCCCCGTGACACGTAGTTGACATAAATTGGCCTTATAACTGAGAGGGTGAAATTGAGCAGGGACACTGGTGGAGATCAGATGACAAAGTCGACACATTTAAATACATTTAAATACATCTGACCTCATATTCGTCTTGGCGCTCGCTGACCAGCAAACCTGCATCTAAGCCAACAGTGCTTGATGTGACGGCTCCTAACAGATAAGTCCTGTTAATGATAATTTTGTTTTATATTGTTTCAGCAGATATTTGACTCTGGGTAAAAATCACTGAACATAATTTTTCAACAATTAGTTAAACAGTGTAAATCACAGCTGTTTTTAGCTGTTAGCTAACATTGATAGTCCTGTTTTTTTAATTCTACATGAGAAGTTAAATTCCTGATGATGCAACTAGTAACTATTCATGTCAAACCCCCCCAAAGACCAAGGATTCATTCCATCTCTGTGAAATCGACCCTTAAACTATTCAGATATTAACATTTGATTTTTATTGTCCGTGAGTTTTGTGTTCCGCAGTTCAACCAATTGAGAAGGCGGACCGAGGTGTGACTCTACTCAAATAGCGTTATCATCATAATCAACGCAACCTTTGGCAATTAAAGCAAAGGCACAAACTCTCTCTCTCTCTCTCTCTCTCTCTCACACACACACACACACACACACACACACACACACAAACACAAACAGCCCTACACACAATAATGAGCAGCCATCAGCCGTTACCGCTTCAACCTGCAGTCGTTGTCTCCCCCGAGTCTGCAATTCATATTCATATTCATATTCATAATTAACAGGCTGAGATTAAAAACACGTGCCTCCCATCTGGTTAAAGTAATCAGAGGCTCTGGCTGCAAGGAACAAGCCCATGTCGGGGGGGTTGGGAGGTGAGGTGCAGGTGGGGGTGAGGTGGGGTGGGTGGGGCGGGTGGGGCGCAACTGGAGCCCAGCATGAAAGAAAAGTGATTTTAACATTTCAGTCATCGCCGTGTCCTGTCTCCTAAATGACTTCGACCATGTGATGACAGACCCCATCCCCCGACTTCTCTTTTCATTCATTTTTCCGGTAAATGTTTTATTTCTTCTACAACGAGGAGACGTCTTAACAGGAGAGGATAAACTTGCTGCGAGGCCATTGGAGACATAATTCGTAACTCATAATTCATCAAGAAGAGTCGGTCATTTCTGGTAACCATGAGCTCTGCCGGCCCAAACACGCACCATTCGCACCATCACTTGGCTGTTTACATTGTCAGGGAATGCAGCCGAAAAGGCCTATAACCAACCATTGTGTTCATTACTCCAATTACTCTGCATTTAGTTTTGTTCTTTTTTTTGCGATTATTGGATTCGTTGTTTCACACTGAAACGATGAGTCAATAAAAACTATAAAAATTGTCCAAGACAAGTTCCATGAGTCAGTGACAATGTCTTGAATGTCTTGTTTTGTCCAACCCACAGTTGGAAACCCAAAGATATTCCATTTAAATCTGGGATGAACAGAGGAAATTAGAAAATCCCTCACATTTAAGAAGCCAAACCCAGAAAGTTTGGCCTTTTTTGCTTGATGAATAACTTATTAACTAACTGATCAATACGCAAAATTAAAATCCCTTAAATTTTCCGTTGTTTGACTCATCAATTGATTGACTAATAGTTTCAGCGCTACTCGAAAAAACACACTTAAAAGTGCTCTGCCTCTTCCGAACCATCTCCTTTTTTTCAGTTATTGTAGCGCATGGATAATCACAGGTAGCAGAGCCGCTAAGAAGACCCTAACCCTAACCCGAACCAAAACAGACCATTCTTTACTACAGAAACCCCAGCACCCCATTTTCTTCGATAATTTACTCAGAGAGATTTATAAGAATCCTGCAATAGCCCCTTGATAACCCACTCGTTACTGCTCGCTGTGACCATGACCTGCCTCGGTGTAAGTAAGTAACCTGTGATTAAAAAAACAAACAAAAATAAAACCTAGACATCAAATCTCAGTGTCAGCGAAAATGTCTGGAGATGCAAGTTAAATGTCAGCAGAATGTCTGAAAATGTTAATGTACAATACAGGTCACGATGGAAAAAAGAGAGAAGAGTGGGTAAAGGAAGAAGAGGAGGTGGGGGGGGCTCTGTACGCTCAGAACGAAAATCATTTTATTTTCTGGCTGAGAGGTTTCACACTGGTCAGACCTCATCAGATCAAGAGCCGGAGCACCAGTCGGAGAAGGGCTGATCTGATGCAGACGTCCGCTCGCGTTTGCCTCTCGGACCCAGGTCTGGCGTGTTGTTTTCTTTCTTTTCTTTTTTTTTTTCAAGAATCACTCCGGTGCACGAAACCGGCAGGAATATGTGCATCCGTCACTCAGACCATCTCTAATCTGACTGAAATCCGATGCAACTTCACTGCATTTGTTCTTCCCCATGTATTCCGCCATATTTCCGATTTTAATGAAAGCAGGACGTTTTTGGTCCTTCCCCCTTCATCTATGAGGCTTAAACGTAGCCGTCTTGTCGCCCAAGCCAACAAGACGGGTGGTTGTGTGTGTTTGTGTGTGATTGTGTGATCATTTATCCTGTATGGGTAAAGAAGGAGAGGAATTTTGTTGATGAGGCCCACTTGGACAGTTTATCGGTGGAAAGTAGGTTGATTGTAATTATAACTTCGGCGGCTCGTTAATTTCGATCCCGCCTTCGTTTCTCCCGCCGGTTTTACTCCTGGCGTCATCAGGAGCAAAACTTTTGCTCTCGTTTGTGAGAGAGTTTTCCCTCCTAACTTCTTGACTTTGGAACAGTTTAACTGAGGGGAGTGCGTTAGATTGGGATGCTGGCAGGAAACAAGTGAGGAGGCTTCGATCCAAATCGGCTGAAAATCATCTGAAAAATCGTCTGAAAATTCCAAAGGAGATAAAAGCAAGAACAAAAATAAATAAAAGGAACAAATATCACGACAACAGTTAATATGTTGCTCATAAAACATGAAATCATCCTTTCAGCCAATCAGAAAACAGCAAAGAGACTCCTCCCTCCCTAAAAGTTGTGGCAACAACCAATCCCTGGCAAACGAGGCATAGCGATCAATAGATGCACGGACTGACAAGCCATATTTAATCCATAATCCCTCAAACAACTTTAGTTTCGAGTCACGTCATTGGCTCTTTCTAGAGGAGCTATCCGGAAAAAAAGGATGTGAGGGTAAAACGGAAGTGGCTTCCATGGATCGGTATCGGGACAAGGACGGAACCATCAGTCAATGAATAGAATTCATATCTGAAATCGAGACTCTGTCCTCTGTGCTATTTTTGGTTGCCTAAAGGGCAGGAAATGCATATTTTGAGTCAAACGTCGTTCGCCTGCAATACAATGGCTGCGCCCGTGGCAAACATGGCTCCCGGAGGGGGGGGGCATTCAACTTCCCCACAAATCCCTTGGGGGGGTCTAGCTCCTTAAAAATTTAAACTGAAACTGAACATCCACTCTACTTACTGAGGTGGAGGAACATTGCACAGGGTCAAGCGTGATCCTGCGTCACGGGTCGGATCCACTGGAACCGGGGACCCCCCGCCGTACGTCGGACACAAAGGCCACCCAGAGGCAAGCATGGCTGATGTGATGTCATCGCGGCCAATCAGCTATCTAATCACGTCCAGCTCAAGATTAATCGTCGGAATCTCTGCCGATATTTTAATCTCCGTTCTATTTTATTTGGGTTCCTCCACCTGCAGTGTGTGTGTGTATTCGAGGAAAAAATGAACTCATGCTTTAGTGCTGTGAGCAGTGTGTGTGTGTGCGTGCATATATGTGTGTGTGTGTGTGTGTGTGTGTGTGTAAAGAGAGTTCCTCCTACCCTGTCAGCTATTGTGCCATATTGGCTTGTATGTTTTGTAACTGCGGGTGTGTGCAGTGTTGTATATTTCATGGTCAGCTATTCTGACAGTGGTGTGTGTGTGTGTGTGTGTGTGTGTGTGTGTGTGTGTGTGTGTGTATGTGTCTGTGTGTACTTGTCTTTGCATCCCAGTGGTTTGTTCATACATCTGTTTTTGCTCTTACACTTCTATCTTTGCTAACTATGCCCGGTGAGGGTATTGTCGACAATGTCATGATGTTATGACGTTAACGAGGTTGTGATCAGACATTTAGTTCCTAGACGTGCATGTCGATGAGCATGCCCACGAATACAAAAGTACAAATATGTGTGTGTTTCCTGTGTGTGTGTCTCAGAATAAGGTAGGGAGGATGGGAAGGATTTAATTGAGCATGAAAGGCAACAGACAACCTCTGGAGCTTCAGCGCTGCTGCCAATCAAACATCTGTCAGCCCCGCGGCTCAAGGACAACTGCAGACCAACCCGGACATGGTCCGGTCTGTACACGGATTTGTACAGTCAACCTGCAGAGGGCATCTAGCCACATGGGAACATTACTAACAACTGCATGTCAGTGAATTACGAGCAAATCTCTCTGAGTTAGGTCCAATCGGTTCAGGCCAGTAACAGCTTGTTACATGGAGGTGAACCGTCTGTAAAAGGTGGATTCTGTCTCCAGATGTGAGTAGAGCTGTCACCCAATAAAGACATTTTGCTCCACAGTCTCAGTGTTCCTCCTCTGGCAACTCAGCTAGTTGTTCCGCTTAAAAAAAAAACAAAAAAAAAACAAAGGTTGCTCCATATATGGGAGGTTATACAAACGCACTTCAATTCAGCAACTGCCAGAGGTCTGTATGTAGAGTTAATCTACAGCTGTTGTTTTCTGACCAATACAAAAAAAAAAAAACAAACACAATATCCTATGGTAACATTAGCCAGCAAGCTAATCGATCGCGACGGACGAAGATGACTACAATGACACATGGGGAAGTAACCACCATCTACTACGGCAGCAAAAAGCAAACAATGGATCGGGCAGAGCTACGGGCGACTGACCACATTATGAAATATATTAATATTCAAGAGGTATGCCGCATCATTTTGGATGCATTTCCTGTGTCGTTGATGGGGTCAAATAAGATATACTTGGCATAAATCTGTATATATAATTACACAAACTTTTTATGGCCGTTTGACAGAGTACACTTGAAAAGGAGATCAACTGTAGACAAGGTCTGCACAGTTAGGCCGTTTTCATTAATGAACCTAATAAAATAATAGTTGAGACTGTACATCATTTAAAGCAGGTAAAAACCTCAACCTGATGGCAGAAGGGTTTGGTTCACCTACTATGTCAACGCAACAGTTCCAATTCACATTTTCCGTCGTAACTTGTCTGCTCTTTATGATCCGTCAAATAGAAATAAGTAGAAACAGCTACGTATACGGTCGATGACCTAGAGTCTGAGACCACTCTCCCGGTGAGAGAGGTTACGACCCCACTGTATAGTTTAAACAAGACCAGGTCCAAACCTAGCATAGGGCTGGACCAACCTTTATCTGTTTGATTCTCTCCTACCATTGGTGCTCACATTCACAGTATTCTAATTCAGGTGAATTCCCAATGAAGCTGTTTCCATTTACATGTTTTCCTGTTTCCGTTGTTAGAAAACGGAAGTATGAAACAGTGACTAGACGCGGCCCGTTAAGACAAGGGGTCTACCAGCTGTCACTTCCGAGCTGCTGCTCTGCTACCACAACATCATCTGACAGAATCAGCAGTCACATCAGCCAAAAAAGACTGCTGAGCTGTGATTTCAGCTTTATTTACCTGTAAAATGATCACTAAGAGAGAAATTGAGAAGCACATCCACTTCTGTGTCAGCTGCTGTATGGACAGTTGAATGAGACACATAGAGAAGTTGGTCTGCGAAGTAAAGCATGACCTTGTGTTTGTGGCGCAACACCGGCAACTCTCTTCTATAGAATGTAGCTAAGTTTTGTCCAAAAAGTCTCAAAAGTCTCAAAAGTGCTTTTGTGAAGAAAACTCAGCAAAGGGGTCTGAAAAATCAGTAAATCAAGCGACAAAGGCGCTAATTTGGCAACACTGCCCGTAAACGATCCCCAATGACACAACACACACTGTTTGCGCCAATTCATTTTGAAAGAGCATCAACCAAACTCTAAATATAAATACAATGAGATTTTAAGCAGTTTTATCTTTCAGGGCATAAATATGTCTGAGTTATTCTGTGCAGACACTACAATTAACTTGTAAAACCAGTAACAAGAGCTACCAATCATCAATCATCAGTAGCATACTGTGGCCCCTCCCTCACTTGCCAGGAAAACATGAAATCCGCGTCCCCAATCCGATTGGTCTCGAGGTGCGCCAGTCGAGCTGAGCCAGGCGTCTGATTGGACGGCCCAGATGAGTGGGCTCGACCGCACGGACAGAGGGCAGATCAATGGCCGCCGCCGCCGCGCAGCCTCGCTCGCAGAGAAACAGACCTGGACTCGGTTAGACTCCCTTACTCTGTCACTGTCACGGCCTCAAACACACACACACACACACAAAAAAACACACAGCAAAGAGTCACAAATTAAAAAAAAAAAAAAAACAGCCCCGTACCCGACTCGTTGTTCTCTGAATCCATCTTGTCGGAGGCGATGCAGAGGACGGCCTGCCAGGTGGACCTCAGTGTCTCCCTCTCTCTCCCTCGCTCCCTCTCTCTCTCCCCTGCTCCCTCTCTCTCCCTCCCCCCCTCTGTATCAACCCTTGCTCTCTCTCTCTCGCTCCCTTCCTCCCTCCATCACAGACTGACTCTCATCGCTGACCTTGCAGTGTTTGTGTTCCCTCTCGCCGCCACAACCGCCACCACCGCCGCCAGCGGCAGCAGCAGCAGCAGCAGCAGCAGAACTGCTGAAGGCTGCAGGTGAAACTGCGGCTCTGCAGAGTCGAGTCGGGCCAAACAGCTAAAACGCTCAAAAATAACCCGCACGTCGCCGACGATTCCCCTGAGGGCTGAGGGGGAAAACACATTAAACACACACACACACACACAGATAAAGATACACGCAAATAACGTGTATAACGTGTGTGTTTCCTGCGTGTGTGTGCTGGTTTGAAGGCGTTTAAATCATCCTGATTGGAGCGCAGCCTAATTATGCAGATTCACAGAGCAGGGCTGCTATTGAAGGAATTTAGCATTTCAGTCGTGTGTGTGTGTGTGTGTGTGTGTGTGTGTGTGTGTGTGTGTGTGTGTGTGTGTGTGTGTGTGTTTGTGTCTGCATGCGCGCTTTTCAGCCTCTCTGATTGTGTAACTGAGCATGTGTGAGCGTGTGTCTTTTTTTATAGTGTGTGTGCTTGTACTTCTATTTATGTGAGGACCAGTTTTTAGTTTCAGACCTTGGGCACGTGACCGAGTTTGGGAAGTTCCTGGAGAGGGAGGACGTTTTTGTAAAATTAAACTTTGGAAGTTGAAATGTATTTTTTTGAAACTGAGATGGGTTTCAATTGTGATACTGGTTTGAAAAGTGATGACATGTTAAAAACTGTGTGGACACATTTGGAGGACATTTTGGTCTCTGCATCTTCTAAGGGCCAATTGAGGGTTAAGGCTTCGTTTTAGGGTGAAGATTAGAGTTAGGTCAGGTTTAGGGGCTGAAAATGCTTGAGGGTCCACATAAGTATAGAAGTGCAAATGTGTGTGTGTGTGTGTGTGTGTGTGTGTGTGTGTGTGTGTGTGTGTGTGTGTGTGTGTGTGAGTGAGTGAGTGAGTGAGTGAGTGAGTAAAACAGTCACAGATGGCTGCAGCAGATACCATCACAAACTGGTCAGACACTAATTTTAGAGTCAGTCTGAGCTGAAAACACAAATCACAGTGACGCTAAAAATGTCTTTGGTTTCTATGTTGTTTTTTTCCGACATTTCACCTTAGGTTCCATGATAATGACTAATATGAGTGTAAAATGATATTTTCTCAACAAAAATCTGCAAAAAAAAAAAAACCCAAAAAACCAAACCCCGAAACAATGAGACAAGAACAAGTGAAGCTCTGGTTTAACGGCTCAGTGCTCCGAGCCAGGATGAGGTCAAAACCTGAGAGGAGGGGCCACAAAAGACTCTATTGTGAGGAGTCACGATTAAAAAAGGTCGGTGAGTAAAGGTTCAGAGTTCGACGGCCTCCATTCGATCAGGGCAGCTAACGTCAATCAATCAAAACCAAGAACCACACTTCGCCTTTCTTCTTCAGATCAATGACTGCAGCAACCAAGGGAAAATAACAACTTTGGCTTTAGTTTATTGTAAACACACAATCGACTGAATTCAGTCTGTTGTTAAATGAAAATCACAGCTTTGGATCTATTGTTTAAAATGTTTCATGAGCACCAGCGATCACAGAATCCTGAAGTTGTTGCTTCCTACGACATGAAAATTGAACATTGGTACAGCGAGCGTCGGGACTGCGACTGTTTTAGTCATGTTTGCTCTGAGAACAAAGACATGAGACGGAAGCCTGGATGGTCAAAAGACATGGATGAGAGATGGACGTGGTAAAGACATGACTGAGCTGCAGTCAGTGGAAGAACAGGTGAGAACAGGTGCGACTCAGGCGAGACCGCATGCTAACTGCATGCTAACAACACACAGATGTGTGTCGGGCTGGATCTGCCGTTTTAAATAAACCCTGAATATCACTAAATACTTGTCATCCACTTTCTGAAATATATTTCTCTGTAAAGAATTATGTATTTATTTGTATTTTTTAAAAAAGGAATGAACCTTCAATCTCAGCTTGGACAAGAAAGTCCTTAAAAAGTGCTAAAAAAACCTTAAAAAAACAAAAATGAAAATTTGACCATCCAAAGTTCCCATGGCAACTGGGCGTCAGCTAATAAGGACGAGATGAAAAGGCTCCAGCAGCGAAACCAAATTGACCATTTTGTCGCCTGCTGGCTTTTTTTTTTCCTTCTTTCTTTCTCAAAGGCAGAGAATGAACTTTAAATCTCACATTGGGAAACTTTCAGGTAACTTTCAGTGTATTTCTGTATCAGATTACATGAAACGACGTGATCCGCCGTCACACAATGGTTGCGAGGGTAAGGTTTGGGTGTCCACATGCTTCTGGTCCATGAAAAGTTTTGGTCTCAGTACTTAACTGCAATTTAAAACAAGATGCGTGTTGTTTTATTCCTAAAAAAAAATGGCCTTTACCACGGATCCAAAAACACTAGTTAGTCTCCAACTTACATTAGGCTCCTCTGATTCAGTAAATCGTTAGTTACATTCAAACACACTGTGGTTAATCTTTTGTTTTGTTTTGGTTTATTTTGTTAAAGTCTAACACACAAGTCGTTTCGATTTCAAAGCTGTTGACTGAAGCGAATCCGTTATTTTCCTGCTCGGCCGCTCAGCGTCTGTGTGCCCACACCTGTCTGTCGTTGGTCGACACACACAAACACACACACAAACAAACATCAGAGTACAAAATAAGCCCGGGGGAAAAAAATCCTCCAAAAAGTGCAGAACAGAGGCGAGCGTCGCACAACGAGCAGACGGAGATAAAGCCCCCCCGCATTCTCCCCTCTGCGAGGATGCAACCGGCGGAGGCGAAACAGAGGGAGGCGCCGTCTCCTTTGAAGTTATATTTAGGCCGATCCTCCTCCTGCAGAACAAACTGTCTTCCACTACCCATACAAATCACAGCCGCCAACTTGGGGGGGGGGGCTCCTACAAGCACAGCAACCGACGGCGCTCAGCCGACCGCGTACAATTAGCCGCTGAGCATCACAAAAAAAAAAACGGCCCAGAGCATCAAAACAACACCGGGGCCTGATCGACTTTGATTTCTCCCACATCCCAAATATTACTCGTTCCACCTGGGAGGCGGTCGCCCGGCCGACCGGGTTCTCGGCAGATGCAACTTTGAAGATCTGAACACACAGACCCCCCTGGCGCCCCCCCCAACCCCGCGGCAGGTGGTCCAGATCCGTTTAGACACATTTACAGCAAAGCGAACTGTAAAGCACTTCCTGCACACGGGAGGCGTGACGTCAGACCTCGGAGCCGCCCAACTGGCGGAAACGGCAACGGGACGAGGTTCTAATGCGAATCAAAACAGTCCAACTCATGACAACTGCTCTCGGATGATGTTCAACCATAGTTGTGTGTTTTGCCCCCCGACAAAAGGAGGCCAGTTTTTGTGGAGAACCTTCGAAGGATGACATACAGTTTTAGATGTTTTTCCTTTAGTTCCAAGCAGCCGGTGATTGTTCTTAATTTCCATATGATGTGAATATCAATAACGAAGCCCCTGAAACTTTTAAGCTTTCAACCATCGCAGCAAACGTCTAGTCGGCGTCATGGTTTGTCAGTGATCTCGTGTCAATGTTGACAGCAACTTGTCAATATTGATTTGTCTACCAAAGATTCCCTGGGTTAAGCCAGATTTATGCTTCTGTCGGAAGATCTGAACACACAGACCCCTGGCCCCGCGGCAGGTGGTCCAGATCCGTTTAGACACATTTACAGCAAAGCGAACTGTAAAGCACTTCCTGCACACGGGAGGCGTGGCGTCAGACCTCGCCCAACTGGCGGAAACGGCAACGACGAGGTTCTAATGCGATCAAAACAGTCCAACTCATGACAACTGCTCTCGGATGATGTTCAACCATAGTTGTGTGTTTTGCCCCCCGACAAAAGGAGGCCAGTTTTTGTGGAGAACCTTCGAAGGATGACATACAGTTTTAGATGTTTTTCCTTTAGTTCCAAGCAGCCGGTGATTGTTCTTAATTTCCATATGATGTGAATATCAATAACGGCCCCTGAAACTTTTAAGCTTTCAACCATCGCAGCAAACGTCTAGTCGGCGTCATGGTTTGTCAGTGATCTCGTGTCAATGTTGACAGCAACTTGTCAATATTGATTTGTCTACCAAAGATTCCCTGGGTTAAGCCAGATTTATGCTTCTGTGTCGAACCTACGTCGTTGTGAGCATTTAAACTTCTGTGCTGGTGTCGCTCTGCAGTTACACCTGCAAACCTCCAGTTGGCAGTGGCGTTTACATGCCACTGTGTTGAGCTTCTTCGCCACTGTTTTCAACCAGTTTGTCGGCGTCACATCGAAACAACAGCAACTGAAACCGAGCGGATCTTGATGTAGTTGGAGCTGACAGACGTCAAACAGCAGTTTTAGTTTTTCCTGAATTCACTGCGACGTGGAAATGAAAGAAGACGTCGTAGGAGACATCTGTATGAGGGCGGCGAAGGAGGAGAGGCCAGAAAGCTGGGGTTACTAATGGAATTACTGATTTAAAAGCTTTGATCCTTTCCACAAATACTGAATCCCTGTGCTATGTTGCTTTACGATAACATGTCACCATTTTCAACCTGCACTGTCGCTCAACAACAATAGTCGGCCTTCGTTCCTCTGTGCAGAGAAATCTGAGAGTCCACCTAAGTTTTCCCCCGTTTTGGAATCCGGGGCCAGGGTGAGCTGAAGTGAGCACTTTTCCAATACTTTGTCCTCAACGGTGCGATTCTTTTCCCGCTGATGCCGACATTTAAAACTAACTACGGCTTCAATACTTTTTCACTCCTTTTTTTTTCCCCCCTCCAAATCATTTTTCTGTTGTTTTGGCTTCGGTGCTGCCTTTTCCCTCATTTCTTTTTTGAGGAGAAAAAAAAAAACAACAACACAAAAAAAAATCATGCTTCATGTTTGCACGACTAGTTTTGTTCAGATTAATCGTAACGAAAAGGCCTGAGCCACCGCGACCAGGATCGATGACGTCGGCACCAAAGTCAATTTTTCAGAAAGACGCGCCTTTCACATTTATTTCTTCAGCGATTTGATTCATTGTTACAAATGTTTACCTTCAGTATCACTGTGTATTTGCTGCACCAGCCGGTTTTGGCTCCGGTCGACTAACAGCTTTAGGAGGGCGGCGGCTGCAGCAGAAGTGGATCAGTGTAGAAGTTTCCCGACTCAAGGCTTCAGAAACATGGAAGTGCTAAAAATCACAACAAAACTAAAACAATGCACACTCGGGTCGCCAGAAAAAAGGCAGAAACCAGCGCCAGTGTTTTATATTCATTAGCCGGGAGAGTGTTTCACATCCCTTGTCCTTGAAGCTGCTTCATACACTCATAAAAACATAAAATCGTCTGACTGCTGCCTCAGAACTTCACTAAATAATTATTTGCGAAAATGTCTTATCTGTAAACTGAGCTCATTCCACTTCGGTTGTATGTTTGCATGTCACTTTGATCTTGTTGGGACCTTATCGGATTATTTCACTTCCGTTATTATTTTAAGCACATTTCTTGTATTAGGGAAATTCATTTAAAAAAAAAAAACATAATGTCTGAATAATTGATTTTCTTTTTTTGGAAAATCAGTTGAGGATCAAACATCAGCTGACGGATGAAATCGACAGAAAAACAGTCAGAGTGATCAGAGCAGACGTACGGACGCAGTGAAAAGCTGATCATATGCAGCATATTTGGTATAAATTAAAAATTCCCAGCATGCATTCTTCCATGCATCCGTTTATCTGTATGTGTTTAACCTCATCTGACTGTTCATCGGGGCTAAGGCGGCGGTGGCAGAAGCGGTGGCTGTGAGGGAGGGACTGTCCTACATAATGACTTAATTGAGGTGGTTAACGCTTTGAGGATAATGAGAGACTCTGGACCACAACAGACACAGGAGTGAGGGCGCACGCACGCACACACACACACAAACACACACACACAGGTATAGAATTGATTATTGATAGCAGAACTCGGCCAAAGCAACGCGAGTCCATCAACTTCCTGTCTTTGTGTGACTCAGACACACTTTACACCATTACTGTTAAATTCCCTGCAAGTGGTCATTTGATTTGTCAAGTTCAAACACACACACACACATACACACACACACACACACGCACACACACAAGTAGCAACCATGCCTGAGCTCTGGCTCTAACAACCTAATTCAGCACTAGGCCGAAACAGTTCGCTTATAGCTTATTTGTATAAAAACTACTTCCTGTGAACGTTTTCAGGGCTAAAAAAAAAAAAATTGTAAAAATAAGTGACACTGTGAGCTCAGCACTAAAATTTACCTGGGTCTCTTGTGATGTTTCATCATAAGGGACATAAAAACACAGACACAATATCATAGCGCTAAAGGCTAAAGGTTAGCTCCACCGCTTTATAGACCCGGAGCCGCCGGGTCGGCCGGAGCCGGCGTGGGAAGCCTGCCGTCACCTACGTCTCCTGCACCACCTACGTCATATTCGGGCCGAGAATAAAGTTCCCCCATACATCCAAAAACCTCCATTTTCTCAACAAGGGCATTATCACGCAATGCAGAAAAACAAAAGTACAAAGTAATGGAACAATCATTGTGTCAGCTTAAGTTGGAGTGAGTTTATATTTAGAGTCCAAGAAAAAAAAAATTAAGTAGAAATTCCCAAATTGAATTTCCGACCTGATTGGAAACCTTGTCTGAAACCAGGAACGGCCACACATGTCCGGGTGAGCTCCCACGAACCTGCAGTGTGTTTGTCTATGTCACCGCGCACACACAAACACACACACACACACACACACACATGCACAAGCACATCCAGTCTGTCAGGTTGGAGATCAATGTCGAGGGCGTCACGTCGCCTGTTAATGTGATCGGCAGTTCACCGCTGGGAGCAAATTACAGGGCGAGGGAAACGGGGCCTGCGGAGACGCCGCCGAATGCATCGTCAGCCCGAGACACTGCCCCCGCCTCCTCCGCCAGCCGTCGCTCTGGTAACAAAAACAAGTCCGTCTGGAGAGGTTTGGGCTTTTTTTGGTTTAGTTTTTTTTTTGGGGGGCTTGATTTCTGGCCAACCAGGATTTTTTTTTTGGGGGGGGGGGGTCACTGTGCAGTAAACAGCAGCTGGTTACCTGCCAGAGCAGCTGCTGGAGGAGAAGGAGGCGAGGTCACCCAGAGTCCAACCATCCCGAAATAGAAACACTGTCAGACATGACAGCACACTCACACTCACACATACACACTCACACACAGACACACACACACTCGCACATACACAGACACACACTCGCACAAACACACACGCATTCACACGCTTTATGAAGCCTCATGTCTCGTTTATTTTCCCTATGCTGCACTGGGCATGTGATCAAAGATTAAAGGTTAAAAGGTCAAAGTCAGGGCAGATGAACGACAGGGACAAAAAAAAAATAAGGAAGAGGAAGGAAACGATGGAGAAAATGTTGCCCTGTGCTGACTGAGCTGTGTCTACAGCCAACAACGTGACGGCGCCGGAGGACGGCAAGAAAGGCGCCGAACGGTTTCCTAAAGCACAAGACTAATTCGTCAGATATCTGGTTTTGTCTGAGGGAAAAGTCCAAAATAAACCAAAATTATTCCCTTTTTAATTCCAGGAGGCAAAGAAAAGTGACAAATCCTCAAATCTCAGAAACTTACACGAGGGAACTTGGCATTTTCCCAGAAAAAACAACAACAAAACGCAGCGTTTAATAGCTTATCAAAACAATTTCCAATTATTTTTCTGGGAATTTCTTTCATCGATCAACTAATCGGTTAACCAACAGATTATTTGGGCCCTAAACTTGTCACTTCGTTCAGTGGCTACTTGTGCTACAACCTAAAGGAGTCGACCGTCGATGAACCATCGCTGCAGCGAGGAAAGACAGCGACGTTTGCCATCAGGTGGTCTGGTTAGTCGGCTGTCTGTGTGTGTGTGTGTGTGTGTGTGTGTGTGTGTGTGTGTGTGTGTGTGTGTGTGTGTGTGTGTGTGTGTGTGTGTGTGTGTATTCAGGATTAAATTAAAGGTCGACCGGGCTTCAGCGCATCATGATCACCAACAGTTGCTCCACAGTGATAAAGCCAAAAGATGCCGTGAATCAGCGATTCCCAAACGAAGGATCGATGACATCAACAAACAACCAACGACGTCACAGGTGACCACAAACGCATCACTGAGCTTTGGACGCTCATCGCCTAAATACCAAGAAACCTACGTCTGTTTATATATTTATTCCAGTGTCTACAGTCGTTATAAACGTGTACGCGTACACATGTACGGTCGACGTTCCTTTGGACTGGGAGGAAACAAAACTGCCGTCCACCTCACTGCACAGAACAGCAGAGAGGGAGGGGCGTCGCTTGGCTGCGGCGACAGTGGAAGATAACAGCAATAAAAATTTGTGATAAGAGGAATCTGTAACGTTTACGACGCTTGCGTTTACAGCTCTGCTGATAGCACCTGCTTTTTCGCCCTGTGGCGTGTGGGGGCGTCTCACCGGGCACGTCACGTTCTGGATGCGCCTCTTAAAAAGACGCTAATCTTCACAGCGGCTGCGCCAGAACAAGAGTTCAGTGTTTCTGCTTGATGAATCAATCATCTTAGGTGTTGAACATGAAATTCACTCTAAGGTTAAAGCTACAAAAATCTATCTACATATTTCTGATAATCGATTTATTGTTTTGAGGCTTCTTTTATTTTTGAGAAAAAAAATTCCCAAAATTCTACGGTTCCCTTTTACAAATTGTGATATTTTCCAGTTGTCATGGTTTTACTATGGTAATAAACTGAATAAGTTTGGATTTTGAACTGACAGCTGAACTGATCAAGTTATAATAGGCTCTTTATCTCGGTATTTTCTAACTTTTTATAGAAATCAACTGATAATTTCAGCCCTGTGGTTTCACTTTGTGAACTAAAGAAAAAACGTGAACCAACAGAGCAAAGTAAACAGGATTCCGCAGGTGACAGAGGCAGAAGCTTTTCGAATCCCACGCTCAAGAGGTGACATTGAACGCACCGCTGCACTTTTTCTGTAACTTCAGTTCTCCTGTCGTTGGTATAATTAGCCGAAAATGTGACCTTAAACGCAACACTCACACACCTAAGTGTGGTGTGTTTTTCTTCAACATGTTGTCAACACACACACACACGCACACACACACACACACACACCGGGCTTACCGGCAGGCATCGTGGTGCTAATGTACCGCAGCTCCTCCGTCGGTCCGGGGCTCACTGAGTTAGTTAGTTAGCCTCCATGTAGCTTCTGCCGCTGCTTCGCCTCCTCCGCCTCCTCCACCGGGCATCGGACCGACGACTCTGCGGCAATAACAGATAAAATCACCGGTTGTTCAGGTCACACACGCGACACGTTCAACCGCCGGAGCTCTGGGTCGGAGCGGAGCGGGGTCAGAAACAGCCCCGTTCACGGGCTAAGGCTGCCCGCTGCGACGCTAACGGACGACCCGGTAAAAACACAGAACACACGCCGACCGTCCGCCGGAATTAGCCGCCGGAGCTAACGGCACTGCAGCGGGGGGGCGGTAGTGAGACACCTGGGGCGGGGGCCGGGGGCCGGTGACCGTGGACCGTGGACGGTGACCGTGGACATACCTGTAGGTAAACAGCGGCGGGACAAGATCAGCTCCTACACGTTACTACAGTGCTTCCTGCTTTACGGTGACAGGCAACGCGGAAGTGTGTGTGTGTGTGTGTGTGTGTGTGTGTGTGTTCCGACATATGCTGCGTCCCACACGCGGACAGGTGGGGCCCGGGGGCGGGAGGAACGGGAGACCTCCACCTTCAGGAACAGCGCATCGGATCCTCGCCTTCTCCTCGGTCCTGCAGGCAGGTAAAGACGTGAAAGGTGTTTGGTCACCTGCGGACACAGGTGTGTGCCCCAGTCAGACGTCAGCAAAATGCGCCCCAAGCAACATGCGCGTTTTTTCACTAAACTGTAATAATATTAACAGTAATAACAATGAAAAATAATACACAATCATTACTTGTAGTATTTCCTTTTATTAGTTTATCATTTATTAAAGGGTCAGTTCACCCAAATTAATTGGAAAAAAGGTCACGTTCATGTCCTGTATATATTTGCTCCCTGTTTTTGTTTTTAATACAGAGAAATGATCATTGTTGATTATGAGAGAGCAGTAAAGAGACTACAGGAAACAAAAAGGGGAGCGCGATCCGGGAGTGACGTGAAACAAATGTCCCTGTCCGGACCCAGACCCCAGACCCAGACCCAGACCCGGACTGGAGTCGTTGGTCCGTGTTTCCCTGTCCTCGTGTCCCATGTGAGACTTTACCTTTAGTTCACATCTGACCTTTGAATTCAATATACGCGAATAGAGGCACCTGATGCACTGCTTTTTGAAAATTATAGAAAAATATCCATATGAATTATTATTCCATAAGCTGTGCAGCGTTTGCTCTGTGACCGACTCCAGCTCCGACTGATCCGGTCTCCCTACGAAAACAGCTGAAAACCGCAAAACGGGGACTTGGCTTCCGGAGGGAGACGCAGCTGCTGAATCTTTCATATTAAGGGAATTTTCCGATGGCTTTTTCGAGCAGTGGAAATAAAGTTGCCTCCGAGTCTCTGAGGTGGGAATTTCAGATATCTGTAAAAAAAAAAAAAGAAACTGGACAAATAAAACCCCAAACTAGCATTATGAAGAGTTTCCACTTAAAGTGAGGAAGTGTGTTTTGATTTTTTTGTAACTTATGTGAACAGATTCTTCTCCCATCAAGTTATTTTTTAAATGTTTTTCTACTAAATCTCACAAAAAAACAGAAAATCAGATTCTGAGGTTTCATCTTTTAATTGTTTATCTTGTCTGAACAAAAATTTTTAAAAATACCCCAACAAGTTTGACATATGGTTTCTGTATGTTAGTCTCTGGGTCTGTCCACATACTTTTTGCAATCTAGTATAGTTTTACTGTAAAGAGCTTTAGTATACTGATCCTGCACTTAAGTCAATCTTGATGGTGATTATCTTGTATTTTTTTTTTTATAGAAAATACAACATCCAGCATCAACCTTTTTTATATGATTATTTTAACATCTTTATTAATAATTTTTTTCCCATCTTTTTTTTCTCAAAACCTTTAGAGTCTCTTGTTGGATCAAACCATCATCCCACATATGGGGGGGGGGGGTTAACTGTATTGTATTACAGACATGTAAACAGACTTGTGCTAATGAAGAAAAACCAATGGGCCCGCGGCATCGCTAATGATGGCACCAGAGAATGTCTTGTCATTAAGACCGGCGATGAGACACAGGGAAAAAAAGAAAAAGTCCAACAGATGGTAATTATCCAGAACCAAACTAAAAATACATCTCGTGTTAATCTCCGACGTGTTCATGTGTGTGAAAGTGGCGCCGGTTGTGCTTTTTAAGCTCTTAAGGACCTTTTTCTCTGGAGCCGACCAAAGGACTTTAGAGGTGATTAAAGGCTTTTGCCCCCACAGATGGTGACAGCGTGCCAGGCGTCCGGCTAAGTCGAAGGACCGATGGGGCAGCCCAGGGGCCGCCAAGGGGCAGCCCAGCGGCACCCGGTGACCCCCCACTCCGCCCTAACCCCCCCCGCACACCAACCCAAAACCTGCCCCCAACCCCTCCTGACAAAAACAATAAAATTAACAAATGAATAAAGCTGAGATCCTGTTTGTGTAATTACTCTAATGCAGGGACGTCCACATGTCACAGCTGTGCTTGTTGTGACAGAGGTGGATCTGCACACAGCCCTGGGGGGGGTTGTCATTACTGACCAAGCGTCAACAGATTGAGCCGCTCACTGTCAGACAGAAGCTTTAAAATAACGCTGATATTATTTAACCAGGAAGGTTTTTTTCCTTTACTCAACACGGGGGGGATTCCAGAAAGAAACACAGCAGCTCATCATGATTGGTTGAGCTGGAAAGTCGGTTGGAGCTTCATCTCCGTTTTCATACGGTCGCCAGTATAAAAGGGAGAGCGTGGGCTCCGCGTCGGCCGCCCGAAGCCGCTGAGCCGCTGTTCAACCGGACCACAGGAAAGTAAATCTGGATTTAAACCGGAGAGATTAGGCCACAACAGAATATACGCACATAGCCTGCCGCAGCTTAAGCCTCGGCTAGCTCTAGTCCGCAGAAAGTGAAGCGAAAGCACCACAGGTGGACACGTTTCAAGCGAAAACAAGACCGACAAGGACTCAGGTCCCCGTCGCGGCGAGTGGACATAGGTTGTGATCCAGCGAAGCAGCTGTCGCTGAAAAACCCGCCTGCGTTCTAGGGCTGCGGTTGCTCTTCATCGCGGAACGGATCAACGGTAAACACGGGTGCTAACGTGATAACGATCTAGGGGCTGGTGCAGTCGACGTGGTTGGTTCGACCGACGCCAGTGTCGGCTACAGCCGGACCATCAGGGTGTCTGGTTTATAAATCCAGTTTAAAGGAGTAGTACGACAATTCGCAGTGTTGGATTGGAGCGCCTCGCGTGTGGTCAAGTATGGAGGTGGAGTTTGGAGGCTGTCAGCTCACCATATGGACTGGAAGCGACACCATATATCTCATTTGTTTGGTCGCACACATGCGGAAAGAAACTAGGGCTTGTGTTTTCATTTCATTCATTGGGACGTTGTCAGGGAACAAGCAGAGTTCTGGAAGAACAAATATTTTCAAACCTCAGGCGGAGTCGGGCCCAGCGAGTCCGCCGAGTCTTTGTGCTAAGCTAATGGTTCTTCTGATTTTACACACGAACTCGACACCGAAGTCAATCCTCTCATTTCAACGTGGCAGGGGAGGGACTGGGTGTGTTTCCAGAAACCGTTCCTCTCGCTCTCCTCTTCCTTCTGAGACGTAGTTGAAGTTGTTTTCCCGTGAAGGTATCGTCACACGCTGGTTTCATGACCCTAAAGTAAAGGTAGACGTCCCTTCAGAGTTGCGAGTGCTGGAGGCTACGATCAACAGCCAAGAATGGTTCAGTTTTTCAATGGAGTTTGGTTCAGTGACATTATTTCTCAAGAGTTCTGGTAACCTTTTTTTTTTTTAACCCACAATGAAAAAATTAATGAAGATAATGGACATTATAATCATGATGAAGTTGAACTCCTCCAGCTACAATTTTTTTTGCCACTGAACCTCCAGAGTTTCAGCCACAGACAAAGCTGCCCGTTTTTGGATAAATCTTCCAGATTAGAAAACATATTAACCTTTGTCCAAAACCAGCTCAAATTTCTTGTGACTTTTGATTTGTCTGCCACCTGAGCAGCTGAAAAAACAGCAATTATTTATTTATGTATATTTTTTAAAGCCTGAGATCTCACCGGTGGATTGGGTGGGTCCCCTGGCGTCGGTTACTCGGACGTCGACGGTCGACTCGGTGTCCAGAACGCCCATCTGGCTCCCATCCGGCCGCCCGGCGGTCCGCGTCGACCAGATCCGCATCCACCAGTGTTTGTCAGGGAAGAGGGAGTCGTAGCCTGAGACGGTTTGTAAGAAGTGAGCTTCAGAATGTTCCTTTAAAACAAGACACCTCTTCTCGTGTTCAATGCTGTGAAACGTGCAGTATCAGTCCTCCTCATCCCGAAGGAAATCTCGGCCAAGATGAGATAAATCAAAAAAAAAAAAGGGGGGTGTAATAAAAGAAATACCTCCTTCTTCAGACTGACCCCATGAGCAGCCATTCACTCGTTTATTAAAGCACTTTATAAGCCCAGAGCTCAAAATAACACAAGGACACAGATATTTACTCCAAATGTTTTCCTGTGAAACATCCTGCACATAAAAGGGAATAGAGGACTGTATATTTTATAGCACACATACACACACACGCACACATACAGGAGATGCATTCAGTCTGTTTTACACACACACACACACTAAAATACTTTCTCACACTCCCCTCTGCAGTGCCCAGAGGTGGAGGTGAAAAGTGCTGTCAAAAGCCCAGGTTTGCACTTCAAAGGCTTGTGTGGGCGGAGGGAGGGACGCCCGCAGAGAGAGAGCTGCAGCAGCCGTGAAAGCGGCGGCCGCCGCTGGAGCTCGAGCCTCCGGCGGAACGACCTCGGCATCCGTGAAAGAAATTTAAAAAGAAAAAGCCCTGATCCACTGCGACGGCCGTTTGGCAAAAACGGGTCCGGAGGAGCCGAACGGTTCGGAGGAGCAGGTCAATGCTCCAGGAGTCGGGGCCAATATGTTTTTCTCACCTTTTTTTTTAATGTTTACACGGGAAAGGGTTGAATGCAGAGCTAAGGTACGAGCAAACTCAACAGCTGAGTGGAGCTCCTCACCCACCACAGCAAACATAAGGCTGGATTCACGCCTCTGGGTCGAGTCTCCACCGTCCTTAGCATTTGTACTTCTGCAGTGGCGTTACTCTGCGATTACACCATCAGACCACAAGTTGGCGGCGGCGTTTATACACCACTTGGTTGAGTTTCTTCAACTGAAACTGGGCGGATCTCAATGGAGATGGAGCCGACGGATATTGAACAGCAGTTTTAGTTTTTCCTGAATTTACCGCGACGCAGAAACGAAAGGAGGCGTCAGAGGAGAGGATCTGTGCGAAGGCGGCGAAGGAGGAGGAGCCGGAAATGAGATGCTACCGAGCCGACCAATCACAGCTCTTGGGGTCTGCGTCGCAGCAACACGTAGTTACATTCCTGAGATAAACGTCAGGCTACGGTGAAGGTTCGACACAGATGCATAAATTGTCTTTTAGCTACAGACCAGTTCTCCTGTTTTTTCTTCACATATTGAAATATTTGTGAAAATGACTCAAAAACACCAGTTTGGATGCAAACTGTTTTTACATGTCAAGATGCAAACCCGCTTCAGGATGAGTCCTAACGTAGCCATACAGAATAATGTTCAGAATAAACAACCAGAAGATGAAGCTACATTTTTTTCTATAGTTAAATCTGAGAGAATAAACTCTTTGATCCACATGACTGAGGAGGTTCGAAACTGCAACAAGCTCAGCTGCAGCTTATTCCCTCAAAACTGCCAAATGGAAAAAAAAAATCCTACTGGTTCCTCAGCTCTTGTCGGGTTCCTCTGATCCTTTAAAGGTTCCCTTGGGAACAATTTCGAAATACGGCCACTATGAAGAAAATTGGGGTAAATCTCTCAGTTGGGTCTATCCGGCACCATCTGTCCAAAATGTCCCTCCTTCCTTATCCCCTTTAGGTTTGTTTGGACGGATTTTAGGAGACGTCAGACGACTCCACGGCCGATCGGCCCGTTCCACCACTTTGGGGAACGGGAGTCACACCCGGTTCTGATTAACAGGAGGGACAGTGGGTGTGAAGAGCAGAGGGGGGTTGGGGGGGTTAAAAGGTTTGAACATCTCTGGGAACACAGCATCAAATCGTCTCATTTTAAAGATGGAACCAGAGAAGTGACATGAAATAAATGAAATCGGCTAATATCAAAAGGGATTTGATGAACTGTTTCACTTCCAACTTACATATTTTTTTGTTTAAAGGTACAATCTGTGAGTGTTGTTATACACCCCCCCCAAACAATCCCCAGAGTTTCCTGTTCGTAATCCCAACAGAGTTTACAGTAAAGACAAAGTAGAGTCAGTCATCTCTCTCTGCATTTGACGATAAAAGCCTGAGGTTTACCTGTTTGCTTCAGTATAGTCAGGGTTTTATTGGGACCTGCACCCAGTGGCCATTTGAGGAATTGTGTCTTATAGCTGCATTAATTCATTTTTGCAGCCAAAGAAATCTGCTGTGTTGTATTTAAAACTTTATTAAAGAAAAAAGAGAAAAAAAACATTTCCATTCTTTTCCTTCTAAACTTTGAAATTATTTAGCAGTTTAAAGTTGTAAAGCTGAGTCCCAGTATCCTACCATTAACCTGCACTAGCGCCGAGCCAGATGTTCCAGGTATCAAAAAAAAAAAAATTAATGACCGAGAACAAAACTGTTTTCCGATCAGTTTTCAAGCTGCTGTCAGTTGATTGCTGTCAGATCGTGACAGGTGTGTCGCGACACGTTTCCCCTCCTGCCCCGGGGGCCCCGAGCTTCATCTGACGGCTCAGAGTAGCGGCACCTAGATGAAGGCGAGACGGGGGGGGTGTTCCTGAGATCAGAGATTGTGTGGCGGAGAAAAGTTTCAGAATGCGGCGTGA